>JAHZNE010005627.1:0-13321 GCA_027744055.1 Callyntrura sp. NNG-2020
ACATATTTTAAATGTATGGTTGCTGGTATTGTTTTATGAATATGGCTAAATCATGTAGTGTGGAGAGGAGAACCACTGTTGTTCTACGACCTCAGCAATAAAAAATTGCATAACTGTTTACTGCTATAACAGAAAGGATGTTCTTCTCACATCACTCATTTCCATCCTTATAATCGTCTATATGCCATTTTTACCATCGGACTTATAGTACTGGTATATAGATTTTAATGGCACTATCAACATTTCAATCATATCTATATATTTTTTGTTTAAATTGATCTATTTCGATTAAACTTTTATTTTTCCAGAGATTTTTAGACATTCTAGAATGCTGTTTTTGCATACCATATGATGTTTGATTAATAATACCTCAATTTTTCATTAGAATATTTTTTAGCCAACGATATAAATACGTGTAATATTTAATGGAGTAACTTCACGCGCTAATATAGTTGTATACAGTACATAGTATATAATAAGTACACGTACCCTGTAGGGGCAAATTACCCCAATAATGACTTTTCTAAATCATTCCTTCATGTCCCTTCCATAAATAACCATCATACATAAAAAATACCGACATTTGCATACATTGTCACCAAAATGTCACACATTAATGAAAGCCAATAAATAAATGTCCTCCGGCAGTTTAAAAAATATTGAACGCTTCAGGGTATGTGAGTTATCTTACAAATACCAACAACGTAAAAATTGATTTTTGATTTCAGACAGAACAAACATTTCTAAGCACTAATTGTAAAGACATTTAAAATCTCAAGTTGTATCCTTATCCAGCGTCAAAATGTTAATAGTAGGATACTAGGACGCTAACTACCTTCCAAATGAGAAATCCCGCTAAAAATAGCAAACTCAGGGAGCCAACAGCATCACAACCTCTCTTCACTAGACGGAGCCTAAAAGAAAAAACCTCAATATAATCTGATGTCGTGTCCATGTAACATATATATATATATATTACAATATCTACACTCACCTCTCATTTCGCCTTTTGGCAAGCGGAATCGTGCTTTCCCCTTCCTTCACCAGAAACATTTTAACCCCGTGACAAAATCGAGGTATGTACTCCTCCCAGGAAAACTGGGATAAATCGACCACCCAATGTCTTTGCTCGGCCTCTGGTAACTCTTTCAAAACCTGGGAAAGCCGTGTTAAATTTTTCGTTTCGAAATGCCACTCGTTAAAGGTAAAGTATTCCACTATGCGGGATGCGGCTATTATTTTTTTGTGGAGAGACACAATCCTCCACCATTTTTCGGGCTTCTTCAAAATTTCTTTGGCGGGGCCAGGGAAGCCAGAGAGGGCCTCACGAGACGTGGATAGGAGCAGCGCCCCAAAGTCCATGAGGCAGGCCGGGAGAAAATGGAAGAGGAAGACCTGTGTCTCGAACCACGTTCTGTAGCGAGTTATGGACATGTGGGGATACCACAGGGCGCTGTGCAGAAGTCCACAGTTTTGAATGTGGTATTGAATGAGCTCTATATAGTGCCCTAAAAGGATAGGGTTACTGGTTCCACTACAGCAGTTGTAGACGGTAAGGGGTTGCCTGAAAAATACAAAAAGGCAAATTTGTAAGCCACGATCCATGTAGCGACTTACATACAGCGGGGATCTATACCGATTTTTTTCGGTTTCCCAGGCGGCAGCCAGGATCGTATTGACGACAATGTCAATGGGAATGGTGTCAAAGGTTATGTTACGGTCGCCATGTATAACCTTTAGTAGACCTGCCGCTCCCGCCATGGATGATCCTACAGGGCCGCTGAACCCTTCTACCCACCCGGGGACAGGTTCCTCCCAGGCGCCGGTAACTGGACAATTATCAAAGAACAGGCGTCCACTTTAACCAAAGTTGCAAATATTTAGTTATTTTGGGATGCTCGACTTACTCATGGAGGGCCGCACAATGCAAGCTGGTATTCCGGCCTGGGTGAAGGAAGGATTCCCCATTCTTTTCTAAGTATGCCTCATCCATGGTGTCAATCTTCTGTACCAAGGCCATCGAATCGGGCGACATTGGATACACAAGCTCTTGAACTGGATCGCCCTTCAAATCAGAGTTGGAGTAGGCCGTAGACACATAAACCAAGGCCTTTAGATAGGATATTCCTTTGCAGAGCTCCACCACTTTTTGGGTGCCACGCACGTTTACTTCCACGGCAATTTTTAAATTTTCGTTAAATTTTATCGTCGCGGCGGAATGGATCACCACAGAAACCTGGTTTTGCAGAAGGGTTCGATCTTCAGTAGAAACGCCCAGGTCAGGGGAACAAATGTCGCCCACAATGGGGTGAATCTTATCCAGCACCCGGTCATTTTCCTGTTTTACTCGGTCAAACACCGGACTTTGAAGTAGCTGCTGGAGACGGGACTGTACACTTTGACCCCTCTTGGGTCGGATTAGAATGTAGATCTTATCTACATCTGGTACGGCTCGTAGTAATTTTTCTATCACAGATTTTCCGACAAATCCGGTAGATCCAGTGATAAAAATGGACGCATTTTTATAAAATTCCCGCATTCTGACTTTTATAGAATGGAAAACCACAAAAGTTTTCTGGTGCCCGATGCAAGTGCAAATGTTCGATGGTAAGGAGCATGTATTTTCTTATAAATATACCCAACTGACTACCGACATGGCTGGAAAACGCACAGTAATAAATTACCTAGAAGATTACATCATAAATAAGTCTTCCAATCAGTCTCTCAACATTAAGCACTGCAAAATTATAGTTACTTTGTCTCCCATAAATTTTGGTGGGATAATCCCACCTTAATTGCTTCCTTTTACGTTAGGTATGATGCAACGAAAATAAAACGAATTAAAATGGCGAGATTATAAAGTGACCTTAATTGGATTAATAGGGCTTACGCTCTCACTCGTTATAATAACTAGTGTGGTTGCTCATACGTGGATATGCGCTACTTTGGATTTTAATCCGAATACTAGCATGAACTGCTCTTGGTTGAATGACAGAATCGCTCCATACTTTTACAGATGACAAAGCGTGTCAAACTACCTGTAATCCTGACGCTCTAAGGCGCAACGCTCCTTTGGAACAATTTAATGACCATATAATTACTACATTTAAAATGTACGCATTGCTGAAGCTCTCTTTCCATTGTAATAAAAAACTTGACGTAAGTTATTTTTATTGCGCGTTGTCAATTAACAAGTAAAATGATGTACGACATGCTACACAGTTCTAAAATCTCTTGCCAAGATTTTATTTTACATTGCATTAGCAGAATCCAACAGAATCTTTCCAGGGATAATTTCTACATTCATGAATGAAAGTCTTTTGTAGAGAATAAAGCAAAGAACCAACGCGGTATATACAGAATAGTTGGAGCAGGTGCATGATTAGAGTTGTGCCGACGCCGTTACTAGCGCTACCGGTGGTACCGGATTTTACCTTCAATTACTAATGATACCGGTACCGGAAAAATTTTCAAAGTTAAAATATTGCATTTTTTCCATGTTATGGACGCTGATTTGCTGTTTAAATTTAGCGATTGTGATGTAATTGAGCTTAACTAATGTCAGTTAAGTTAATTAGCTTAACGTTTGACTGTAATTTATGCTTATTTAAGGAAATTTTGCCATACAACCGCTACCGCAGACATTTTGGGCAACTAACGCAACCGCAGAAAGGGGGATGTACAATCTATCAGCATGATATCAGTTACACGGAACGCGCAGACTGTTTATCCCAAGCAATTGGATAATGCGCATAATTATAATAGCGTGATATAATAATATCATTTTTCTTTGACTTCCCCACGTGACGTAAATTTCTACTAATCCATTTAATTGTTAAACATGTAAATTTTTCTTTGTCGTATGAAATGAATACTTGTTTTGACGCACATGTTTCTTAATGTTGTCGTTGGTAGTTTATCGTTCTTTGTGCATTTTTGTCTGTGTCTGTGCGGCTTATTATCTGTATTCTTCTTTGGTGCTTTGAGGGTAACTATTGCTGGACTTACCATTAGATAGATCATTATTCGTCATTTTGCTCACAGTTTATTTCTTAATCACTGCACGTGTGTGCCCTTTGTGTTCCATATTATTAGGAACAATAAGTTCAAAAGTTCATTTTGCAGGCAAAGAACATACATTTCGTTGAAACTTTAAGGTATCAAGTCAGTTCCAGCAGTAGTCACGGCAGCATAAATGCACAAGTCGCAATATTTTGAGCCTGTATATAAGCTAGTTTGCCCGTCATTATTTCCGAAAGAGCACTAGTGCAAATGTTTTTAAAGTTGGCTCAAACTTTAGCGCAGGGTGTGCATTTTCATTCTACTTTTTCTAACCTGCATGCCGCAATCATTGTTCCCGTAAGTACTAACCATCCTAACCAGCTTCACTAAAGAGGATATCGACCCCGATTTAACCGTTATCACATAATGGTTATCTTTAATGTACACAAGACTGGAAAGAAGGATAAGTTCTGTTGTTTTATGCCTGTATATCCCTGACCTAGCATTGGCATATTCATTAAGCAATAGTGAAGCAACTTGGAATTCAGAAAATAATCTGCGGTGGAAATTAAAGTTCAGCCATAAATAGTCATCATAAATGTGTCATAGATTTGTACAGCGTAAACCACAAAGTTTTAAGCACATCTGGTTATATATGCCCATATAATGAAGCAAGACTTTAACTATATGATGGTTATAAAATTTTATAAATCTCCGAGTTTAGAGTGCAATCTATTTATTGAAAATGTTAACAATTCTATCTCTCTAATCTACCAAAAGGGTATAACAGATTCGATTTAAGACCAGTTTATCCTCTTTCGTTACAATGCCAGTATAATATTTGTTTGTTTGTATGTGTTTGCCATTCCGTTTTAGGACACATGTACAAATTATGACATTTTAACTTAATTAGCTGTACTTGCGACTGCAATATATGCATATTTAAATGTAGTTAAACATTTCTGTAGAACCGTTATCACAGAAAAGGGTAATATGCAATTTACGCAGAGGATGTAGCCAATAAAACGTTAAATGATTTTTAAAGTCGCAGTTTTGCATGGTTGTATATCAGTGCGAATAAAGATATGCAATGGAGTTTATTAAACAACATTAATTGAGTAAGCCCTTTGTTACATATTAATTGAAACTATGTACACCTGGAAATAATTCAAGCTCACCCAGCAATAACAACAGTTAAAAAGTAGATAGCAAAATGTTATTGAATTTCCACATTATAATGGCCGCCATCAAAAACAAACCGAGAGTGCCCAGGGCATCACAAAATGTTTTGAGAAGCTGGAGTCTAAATATAAAAAACCTCATGAGATCTTTAAATTTAAGGGGTCGACTATTAGACAAAAAGGGTGTAGCCCGTTAAAACATACCTTTCCATTCGCCTCTTCGCCAAAGGCAGTGTTGACTCCGCCTCCTTCGATAAAAATGTTTTGATTCCGCGACAGAAGCGAGGTACGTAGTCGCCCCAGGCATACTCCGCGAAGTTGGAAGACCACTGCCCCTGCTCTGATTCGGGCAGTTCCTTCAAAGCGCGGTGGAGCTTTTCCAAATTCTTGGTTTCAAAGCGCCACTCATTCAGAGAGAAGAATTCCACGGTACGGGACGCCGCTATTATATTTTTGTGGAGGGTGACCACCCTCCGAGTCCTTTTCTGAGGGACGTCCTTAGAAGCCCCGTGAAGCCAGCAGGAAATTTGACTTGGGAGGGTGATAAACAACAGGGCTGCAAAGTCCATCAGGTGGGCCGGGAGGTAATGGAAGAGGAAGACCTGCATTTCATACCAAGGACGATTAAGGGTCACGGTCATGTGAGGATACCACATGGCGCGACACAAAGGCCCGCTATGACGCGTGTGGTGCTGGAAGAGGGTGATGAACTGAACACCGTTTATCGGATTGCTGGGTCCACTGCAGCAGTTGTAAACGGTCAAAGGTTTCCTGGAAAAAAATATAACAACTTCCGGTTAATAAAATCAGGTGCCCGAGAAGACTAGGACCTTTGAAAAGGTAAAAATTACCGATTTCGACCCGTTTCCCAGGCGGCGGTTAGTACAGCGTTAACGACCAAATCCACGGGAACAAAATCCGGAGAAATGTTGGGGTCTGAATAAAGGACCTTCAAAAGGCCGTTGGCCAACGCAAAAGATAACCCTACTGGACCGTTGATACCTTCCACCCACCCCGGCACGGGCTCCTTCCAGGCACCGATAACTGCACAACAAAGACAAACTATGAAGACCTTCAACTTAATGAAGTCCCCACGGGCTATTTATTCCACTTACTCATCGAGGGTCGCACAATACAAGCTGGGATCCCCGTCGCATTAACTTCCGCTTCCAACAGGGCCTCCGAAAGGGCCTTGGTAAACGTGTACGTGTTCGGCTTATGTCCGATGAACGACTTCACATTTTTCTCTATAAAGTCCGCCTCCATGGCGTCAATATTCCGGAGGAGCGTCAGGGAATTTGGGGGCGCGGGGTAGACCTGCTCCTGAATGGGGACCCCCTTCAAGTCACAATTCGAGTACGCCGTGGACACGTAAACGAGCCCCTTCAAGTTTGATATCCCTTTACAAAGTTGGACCACTCTTTGGGTGCCACGCACGTTGATTTCCACGGCAACCTTTAAATTTTCGTTGAATTTTATCGTCGCCGCGGAATGGATCACCACCGAGACATTCTGTTCCAGTAAAATGCGGTCTTCCCCAGAAATCCCCAGGTCTGGGGCGCTAATGTCGCCCTGAATGGGCACAATTTTGAGCAACACCCCCGCATTCTCCTGCTTCACCCGGTCGAACACCGGACTTTGGAGTAACTGCTGCAGCCGGGAATGCACACTCTGACCCCGCTTGGGCCGGATTAAGACGTACACCTTATCCACATCCGGGACTGCTCGTAGTAATTTTTCTACCACCGATTTCCCCAAAAACCCTGTAGCTCCCGTGAGGAAAACGGACGCATTTTTATAAAATTCCTGCATTCTAACCCCTTTACCATGTAAGATGCTCAATGAGAAAAAAAAATACAAATTTGACTCTCAGTCCCTCAATCTGAATCTGGTGCCCAGCGCCTCTTAAGTTGTCTTTACTGACCACAGCCACGGCGGGAAAGCGCGCGGTAATGAGTTTCCACGAAATATACGTTGCATTTAAATCCTCCAAAAACCCTGCATTTAGCATGGCGGCGTTGTAGTTACTCTTCCTCGCAGAAATAAATTTTCCTGGGATAATCCCACTGTAACTGCTTCCTTCTACGTGAGACATGATGATGGAAGGAAGGTCAAATGAATTACACTGGACAGGTTACAAATTTGGCTTAATTAAATTAACAATGTTAGTTCAACATCCAATCCTAATATGAAGTAATTCCAATGGAGTACTGCTGCACATGTTTATAATGGCACGCTTCAATAATAAAATGGTTTTGCGATTTACCCACGATCATCAATTAACCCCTGCTGATCCATATCTACTTTACTACGCGGGCAAATTACTTTGAGGATACTTGTTGTTAAACTTTGAAATTTCTGTGTTACTCTCTAGTCGTAGTTGACCTTCGAGTTCAATATGGTTAGGAGGACATGTCCTCTAAAATTTCAGAAATTAATTTTGCAAGTTTCCTGTATGCACGACATAGGCTTCAAGGTTGCATGCCAGCAGCAGCACTAACCCCGCAGAATTCAGGCAGAATTATTTTAAGCAATTATGCATACTACTATTGCCATCATTATTTCTGAAATCACCCCAATAATTATTTTTAATGCCATCACGAAGTTGATCATGGGGGATTTATTTGCATGGTCCACTTTCTAGCCTGCAGGACATCCCCATTGTTCCCAGAGATACTAACCATCATTGCTGGCTTCAGTAAAGAAGATATCGACCACCGATTTGACCCTTATCCCACAATGCTTATCTGTAATATGCGCAAGACTGACTAGTGCTGTCGTGCATGTGCAGGTATATCACTGACCTAGCGGTATTAGGACCTAATAATTAGGCGGTAGCAAAGGCAGAAAATAATCTGCCGGGGAAACGAAGGTCCGACATTAAAAAAATATCATATGGTTGCTATAGCTCTTTACAGTGACAGTGTACACTTCAAAGCCTCAAAAACATCTGACTTTAGTTATCCACAATGAGTCCTCTAAATTGGTCATAAAACATGATTAATCCCAGAGTTTGAAATGCAATCCCTTTATTTAAACTCGTTAACAATTGTAAGTATGGTTGTAATCTTCTACAGGAGCATAACAGATTCCATTTGAGACCTGTTTATCCTTTGTTGTTGCAATGTCAGTATAATCTGGGGTTGTGTGGGGGTTCATAATTTAAAATGTATTGGTGTTATTGCGAGTTTTTGGGGTTGTACGGTTGTTCAGCCAACAGTTATTAGCATACTAAAGATATATGAGCAGAACTACAGATAGTAAATAAATGAAACATTGCTACCAATTAAACCCACATTCCTGACCTTAGAGGTAGGCACAAGAACGATGCGAGGAACACCTTCCTATGCACTTTCTTTTTAAATTCCAAGCTCGTACGGGAATTAAATTTTCCTTGATAATGGGACAATTACTCCCCAATAATCGAATTACATTGAAGCTATTACAACCTGTTTTTCTTCGAGATTTAAAAAAGAGATGATTGAAGAATTATATGCGCTCCATCAAGGTAAATAAGGGTTATCCTGTTTTAAATTGGAGAATTTAATTTTGAGAATAAATGTGAGAGAATGCTTTGTTTTCAATTAAATTTACATCCCAATTGTGAGATTGGGATTCTTTAGAATTTGAAAGTAGTGTATTTCATGTAAGTTAAAGTTATCCTGTCCAATAAGCACCACGTACCATAGCGTATCTACTCATACAAATTACGGTCAATACGTCTCATACGTGTATGAGATATGTGATGTTGCATGCTTATTAAATGGTGCAATATTTAGTTTCTATAAGTGATGTGACGCTGTACATATTGTTTTTAAATGTTCGTCAAATTTTACTCTAGCCGCATAATGGAGCACTATTCCGACATTTTTCACCAATAGGCGTTCCTCTACAAATGTCATGATTACGAAGATCGACGTCACTTGATACTGGTGCTACCTTCAAGATAGTTTCTGCCTGGCAAATACTAGGTTTTAAAGAAAAGTTGACAACGAGAAATCACGCGTTGACCTCCTGTTGGCTGTATCAGGTTTGACATGATTCAAATTCCTTAATTAACTCGTAAAAGCAATGATAAGCATAATCATATTTTGAGAAACGTGTTCCAACATATGAAAACGTATTTCTATGTTTACTTTGGTCTTATTTAATTAAAAGTTGTGATGAAACCACAAACAAGGATAATTCTACCAGCATTTAGTATTTTCTTATGGGTGTACCAGGTTATATGCATGAGCTAGAATTTATAAGAGCTTTCTACAAATGCATCGTATTTTCTCAGATACTGACATAACTTGTTATTATTATTTTATATTAAAATAAGCTATTATAATGGCTATCATTTACTTACACTTAAGATGACGAACGAATCAAAACTCCCATCTCGTCGTCGTTTGTAGCTACATGACATAAAAAGGATGCTTGTGGTTTTATGGTTCAGAATATGATGGGATAATTATGGCAACTGTACCAGTGAGAACATTTTTGAAAAGAAATGTAGTATTTATCATGGAACATTAACCTTCGTCACTGACGGTATATCTCGTACAATATTAACTTCTGTTTTTTGTTGATGGATACCAAACAGTATTCACATAATTAATTTCAACACGCACAATAATAATATTAATTATAAAGAAACTAATAAAGTCAACAAAGCTAGCGCATAGTAAGATGGCAAAGCGTTCTCAGAGAAAATCTCATATATGTTTATCTACTGTATCGTTTCACTGTTACATTACAACTAACGTAACCACTAAATTTGAAAGTAAAGAAGGCATCTTCATTTGCCTATAATAAAGAAACAGGTTTAGTTATGAAAAAATAATTAAACTTTTGAGGGTACACAACCGGTTTCAAGGGCACTTAAACAAAAAACTAAGAATATGGTGGGCGATGAGTTGCTAAAAACTCAATGTAAGTTGAAAACACTTGAAAAAATCTGGACGAGACAGACGCACGGATATTGTGATATTAGTAAGTCGCTTTGTCACTAGTAATTGCACATTTTGAATGCGGAGCCATATATTTTTGAGACAGCACTACATAACAAGATGCACTTTTACGTTACACGTGATATTCAGGTACGATAATAAATTATACTGTTAAATCTGCTATATGCATAAATCATATCGGCTTCAAACACGCGCAATCTGATTAGTCGAAAGATATTCTAAATTGTATTGCGTTACCGCATGAATACAACTTTTGTGACTGAAACTAAAGCGTATGTACTGCATAAGGCGCTTTGATGAACAACCGCTGATAAAGATCAGAGGGCATAGCACGGCTTTTTAATATCATCGTCCACAGGCATACTTATGTTGTCTATATAACATGCGATACGCATCCGAATGGATGGTGGTATAAAAAAACTTGAATAATATCATTAATCGTTTATTAAAACAAAGCTGTCCAAAATAAACGTGATACTAGATTAAACTGAACTGATGTAATGTCGATTTCTTCAAAAGTATAGATGTATTCATGCATGACATATGCCAATTGTAATTAACAATTTTAATAACAATAGGTCATGCAAATATTACTTTGAAATTTGCAATTTTAATACAAATAAAAGATATTCGAACTTCACCATTTTTCCTTTGTTAAAACAGCCTGATGTTAGACAAGCACATCCAGATGAAAATACCTGCTAGAAACAGCAAGATCAGAGCTCCTCCAACATCACATACGCCTTTCACCAGTCTTAGTCTAGGGAGAAAGAAAGAAATTTGCCTCTTAAATTTGTAATGTGACATGAACATGACATCACCACTTACTCCTTACCTTTCAATTCGTTTCTTGGCAACAGGTAGTGTAGCATCGTCCTCCTTCGCCAAATATTTTCTCATCCCGTAACATAAGCGAGACATGTATTCGTCCCAAGAATACTCCGAAAAATCCACAGACCACAGGTTCTGCTCGGTCACGGGTAATTCCTTCAAAGCGCGGTGAAGCCTCTCCATATTTTTCGTTTCAAAACGCCACCCATTCACTCTAAAATATTCCACGGCGTCGGCCGCAGTCATGATTTTCTTGTGGAGGGCTACCACTTTTGGAGTGGCTTTCCGAAGCATTTCACTATCCGCTATCCGGGCCCAACGGGGAAGATGACCTAAGAGGGATAGGAGTGTTCCAGGTAGGTCCATCAGACAAGCAGGCAGATAAAGAAATAGGAAACACTGCGCCCTATACCAGGGGCGGTTAAGGGTCGTAGTAATGTGGGGGTACCACACCGCTTGACAGAGAGGACTGCTGTTCTGAATGTGATGCTGAAGCAGTTCTAAGTACTGGCCCAACGTTAGCGGGTTACTGGTTCCACTACAGCAGTTGTATACTTCCAACGGTTTCCTGGCAGACAAGAAAGGGGATACCTGATACGGCGAAGTAAATTCTAGAAATTCTAATTTTATAAAATTTATTACCGTTGGCGTCCTGTTTCCCAGGCAGCGGTCAGTATGGTGTCCACGACCTTATCAATAGGAACAATGTCGAAGGGAATGTTTGCATCGCCGTAAAGAATCTTCAGGAAACCTGTGGCCGCCGCTAGAGATAACCCTGTAGCCCCACTCAGACCCTCCACCCAACCCGGTGCAGGCTCCTCCCAAGCGCCGGTAACTGCCCCAGAACGACAAAGGATTTAGGGAATCATCATAGAAATCAGTAGAAGCTTTGGGAAATTATTGGGGGCCCCATTGGGGCACTCAAGACTCAACTCACTCATTGAAGGTCGCACAATGCAGGCGGGGATGCCGGCCTTGGTGACCGCTTCCTCCAGTACACATTCCGCGACTGCCTTGCTAAACGCGTACGTGTTTGGTTTATCCCCAATCGAGGAATTTACATTTTCCTCCAAATACGTCGCATCCATTGTGTCCATTTTCTGAAGCAGGGCAATTGAATCCGGTGACATTGAATACACCTTCTCTTGAACAGGGACATTCTGCAAGTCACAGTTGGAGTACGCAGTACCCACGTACACGAGGGCCTTCAAATTAGTCATTCCTTGGCAGAGTTGGACCACTCTTTGCATCCCTCGTACGTTTACGTTCAGGGCAATTTTTAAATTTTCATTGAATTTTATGATAGCGGCAGAGTGGATCACCACCGAAACGTTATTTTCCAACAGGGTTCGATCTTCGGCAGAAATCCCCAGTTCGGGGGAGCTAATGTCGCCCACAATGGGGTGAATTTTATCCAGCACCTCGGCCTTCTCTTGCTTCACCTGGTCCAACACGGGACTCTGGAGTAACTGTTGTAGACGGGAATGTACACTTTGACCGCGCTTGGTTCGAATTAAAATGTACACCTTATCCAAATCCGGGACCGCTCGCAGTAATTTTTCTACCACAGATTTTCCCACAAATCCAGTGGCTCCCGTAATGAAAACGGAAGTATTTCTGTAAAATTCTTGCATTCTACCACTCTTGAAGGTAACAAGCCCGGCGGGATATAACAGCGCCGCAGTATGAATGGCACGGTGTATTGCTATAGGTACTTAATAGAAACTGAGGTGTGATGAGATGCGACCTCTTAAATAAATTCCGTTCCTTTACCACAGATTCTGCGATACCATTAAATTATACCAAAGATATCCTCAAAATTAAATCCCTAAAAATTTTATCGGCGTCTTTATCTTTCCACGTGCCTGACGACAATTGGTAGGAATAATCTAGTCTTCGTCCACTTCAGACAAGATAAAATGAAAACACAATAGGCAAAGCAAAAAGTAACTAAATATTAATCAGATATTATTATGCCCACCATGTATTAATATTACTAATGCGTAGAATTAAAATTATATTCTGTCATAAGGTAACTTCGGTGCTTGTATAGGTATTAAATGGCATAAAATTTCAAATAAACAATAAGCAGAAGATATATGACAGTTTATACAGAAAGATATTAGATATTTATGTTTAGAGCATTGAAATATGAAGTATTTTACCACCAGATAATTTATGGCGGCATTATATCCTTTTTGTGTAAAGCTGGATAGCGTGTTCCATTATCAACGGCACGTGCGGTAATAAAAACAATGAGTCATAAATGTGTCCAGTTTTCCTTTAAGAATGAGCGTAGGAATGCAAGTATAAAACTCAAAGCTGGGTTCATTTATCGCAGATGTGTCCCCC
>JAHZNE010005628.1:0-13243 GCA_027744055.1 Callyntrura sp. NNG-2020
CCAGATGGCGCTCCGTATTGGCTAGATGGCGCTCCGTATCCCCCTCCGCCTCCACCTCCTCCACCCTTACCACCTGCCTCTACTTGATTAAGGCATATCACCCCCAGGGTGATGCAAAACAGCACAAGTGTCTAGAAAAGTTTCAAAAATGCACTTTTTAATAAATTTCCTTGCGTGCAGTCTAAAAATTTTCTTTGAAAATTTAAAGAAAATATAAACTTACAAGATTATTCATGGCTTATTGTTTGTTTTCAATGCTTTCAACCATGCGGTTTTGAGTTGACTGATTTTTCATCGTCAATCTGCCTAGTTTATATACTAAAACTTAAATCCCTAGTTAATTGCATGTCTGCCATTACCACCATCCATAAACCCTGCTTTAGGTGAGTAGTTACAGTTGTGAAAACATCAACATCATCGTTCTGCTGTACATTCTTATTAGCCAGTTAAAACTCCAAGTTTACATTTGATTGTACAACGAAAGAGAATTATACTTTACAAAAAAAGGTCTCTCATGGACCTTCTGAAACTTTTCCTTGTATTCCATTCTCGACAGAGATTTTTGGTTTATCCTTGCCATTTTTTTCACGTCGCGTCTCTCTCAAAGCCAACGACAATGCAATTTTAACGGTAATACTACTACTACTGGTACACATTGTTGTGCTGGTTTGATGGCAGGCATATAACACCAAAAAGTGCAGATCATTGTTGATTCTTGACTCTTCACAATAATGTAGCAAAGCAGCACTACAAATTTTTATTGTCACTCCTCATTAAATTCTATCAAGTAGCAAAGTGCTTAAAATGGAAGGATGAATTGATGTAATTGAATTGAATAGCAACATTATTACCACCTCCACCATACACATTTTTTTGCAAAGTGCATACAGACACTCTCTAATTCTATAACCAAGGGATTTTATACATATATATACCTGGTATTTATTTTATGGACAGACAGGAAAAAAAATGCTGAAACCAGCGTGTAATCTTCTTTACTACACACCTGCCGCTTTTTGAAAGTCTCGTCTGCGTAAAAATGAGTACAAAAACGTAATAATCACATCATTATTGCCTATTTGACTATTGACTACCTACACGTCTTTCAATTTTCCTTTCTTCTTCAACTATAAATTTCCTACTTACCGTATACTTGCTTATAAAAGTTGCATCCCTTTATAAAATCATGATGTCATGAGTCCCAGAGCAACATGGACCCACAAGTTAATAAAATGACAAATCTCACAAATATAGCAGCTCCTGTATTTAGATAGGATACGTTATATAGTTCGTACCTACTTGTTATAATTTTTCCATTGTTATAATACATATTGTTATGTCGTACATTTTTTTCAAGCCAAGGATTACGATATTTGAATCCTCGTCGTCGTTGATAAAAATTGTGTCTTTAAAACTGAACCAAGGTCTTGATGCATTCTCTCTTTACCTTATCATCAACTGATTGATTACTGTGCATTTCCTCTTTTTCCTCTTGAATACACAGTTCTCCGACCGTCAAGGAACCAGTGTGTCTTCAGTACGACGACGACGACAAAGGGTAGTTGGTAGATTAGAACAAAGAAATTTACCAAAATAGCACACAATTTGCCAACAGTTTGCTAAGAATACTTCAAAAGTACCAGCAACAGCAGTAAATTATAGGATGGAGGAAGGAAGGAATTGAATTAATGAGAGGTAGGTTTCGCAGGAACCACCATTACTACTACTACTACCAACACCAACTTACTGCATCTCTGTTACATACTTGCGGCAACGCCACCACCATCTCGCCACGACAATGAAACAGTGCACGCCTGATGACCGCTGTCGTCATAATAAATGTCATCTGTGAAAATTGTTAATTAGGTACTTGTAATTTCATCTACCTCCTTAATTTCCCTGCACTGACGCGAAGGAATCATTGTCAACAGTAAAAAGGCAATTACTAGCAGCCAAAACGACTTTTTTTACTTGAAGGAAACGTGTGTAAATCATAACCGCCTGTTTTGTACAGCGTCGAAAAAATAAATTGTTGGAAAATGTGTTATTTATCTTCAAAATTGTATATTATTTTAGAGGCACTGGCACAACTAGCACTACCTCTCTAACTAAATTGTGCTCATTTTCATTGTCGTGATTACGATCGTATTATTTTTCTTATGGGACTGCTGATCTTAAGTTTGAGTTTTACAACTGGTGCATTTCTATTACTTTTTTGGACAACCTTCAATTTGCCAAGTGGTTCGCTATTTACTCGTTATGTAACGGTCGTAAACACCATTTTGCCACTGAGGGTAACGACGATGATGATGATGGTAGAGATAGATGGATAGATAAGGTTATTTTTACTTCATGTTTCTTAGCGGACATTTCATAGCTTCTAGCATCACGTACTCAGAATATTGGCAAGACTCATTTCGCTTCACCACCACAATATTGACAAGTACAAAACCGCGCATTTAATCCTGCACATTTAGCTCTTGTTTTCTTTTGAACTGATTGACCATCCATGCACACTACTGCATTTTGTGTTTTCAGCAGCGCATACACGGCAGTTTGGCACCTCTCGAATTGCGCAACGCTATTTTGCGAAATTGACCGTAACGGAAAAGAAACTGACTAGAAAAAAAACATTGTATGGATTTAATGAAGACTACACATACAAATTTAACTACTTGTAGTTTTTAATGAAGGTTTAACGAGAACTACTGCATGTTACTTGTGCATAACGGTAAAACATGGAACCATTGAACCGTTATGTTGTGAGTGGTAAGTGTAAGATTTAGGGCAGGCGAGTCGCGTATGATTATTGGGGAATCCAATAAGTGTTTTAAGTTAAATTTAAATAGTTTACTTCATTAACTACAAGGATTGAAAAGATTGGTATGCTTGATAATGGAAAGAGCATCCCTTGGAACAAAGTAATTTTATCTTTCATTTTTGGTTATTTATTAGCATATTGTACAAAAAAACTTGGTGGGCGATCACGACGACATGACAAGGCAGTAAACCCATTATAGAGCGTTGCCAAGTTACCATCGCGGTGCAATCATCATCATGTGCGAGGTAAGCATTATTGAAAGAGTTAGTTTTTTTGAGGTTTTCATTGTCATGATCATCACGGTAAAGATCATCATTAACAGAGAGTAATTTTTTATTGGACATTTTATTTGATGCAACGGAAAGCATCATCGTTACTTGTACTTTTGTGAATATGTATATATATAGTGTTTGTGACGTGCACGTGGCCACGTGTAATGGTATTTTTTATTTTTACAGCTAATATTGAAAACTGCTGAAGACCCTGACTGAAGTTAGGATTCTCCTTTTAATTCTTCTACATCAAAATCAACGGTCTAAAATGTTTAAGTTGTTAAACTGTTATACTGTATGTTCATACACTAGTGAACACAATAATAAGTTATTGTCGAGCAGAATCCCTTGAAAGCAATTTCCAGTAAATGAAGTCTCTCTGCGGAAAAACTAACGACTCATCATTAACGCATGTAGTGTTTTGTATGTTTATACCTTATGTTCCTAACTGTCAGGTAAGGCTCAACTAATCATAAAGCGTCAAACACTCACACGAGTCATACGGGTACGTTCGTGCAATCTTCCGAGTAATTTTATGCATATATCACCACCACGCCATGTGTTTTTGTACAGAAATATTTCTATCCACCACTAGCCCATGGTAAAATTTTATTCACTTTCGATTTTTAAAGTTGAAATACGTTGTTGTTGTTCTGGATCTAAGTTTGATTTTAAGGTACATTACAAACTCTCTGGAGCATATCGGTGTCACCCCGAAAATAGACAATACAAATTGCAGTATTATTACTGATGTACTACAAGACAAACTGCACTTGTTGTTGTTGCAACCGCAATTGTTTTTCACTGTCAGTGAATAGAACAAAGATATTTGCACGGTGTATATAATAGACTGCACACTGTGTATATCAACTTAAATTAAATTAATCATCAAACCAGTCATTGACATACAGAGTTTATTGCTTTTTTTTATAGATTTTAAAATTTTTGCATGGATTGGGGTGTACTTTTATAAACCCACTTTGCTCTTTATAGCCGCGGCTGATATAAGTATATAGGTGAGTTTTTATTTATGGCAAACTTTCAATTTTGTTATTTTTTCGACCGTTTTTAGCGAAGGTAACGTCTTATTGCAATTACTACATGAGCTTATTTATGTTGACTGGTTTTTATTGGTTAATTATAGGTACAGTGTATCTTTTTGCCATTCACCGCGTCATTCCAATAATGCCAAAAGCCCGTTCAGTAAATACTAAAAGTTAATCACAATTTGGGTTGGGTGTACGTTGTACCTATAATGATGTCAAATCAAAATCCCATTACATTTACCCTCCTCGTCATAATCGTCGTGGCGTACTGTCAACGGTTGCGCGCTGTCGTTGGGCACAGCAAAGAGATATATATGGGTTTCGTGTCACGATCAAAGTTATCCAATGAAACGAACTGCTAATAAACTTTTTTACGACATGATGATAATGGTGGACCCCTTTGAAAAATTAATGACCAAAAATTCTCTCCTGTCGTGTCAGACTACCTTTTCAGTGCAAACCAGACTACAAATTTACAAGTGCAAATTTTGAAATCATTCTGACCTTTTAACTGAATCATGAGTAACTATATAATCAAAACGGTTGTGTGAGTTGAGATGTCTATAAAAAATAATTTACCCTGTGCCTTCTTCGTAAGATGTACCCTTTTTATACCACATAAACGAGTGTAATGAAAGGCTTTTTCAGCATTTTGTTAACTGCTACCACTAAAGTTGATTTTTTCAGTATCAATTCACAACCACATCAATTATAACTTTAAAGTCATTACATTACTCGCAGAGAACGAAGTCGGCAAAATGACATGTCAAGTTAGACACCCGATTAATGGTTTGTTTTCTACCAGTTAGGTATGGTGGCTGGCAGGTGTACAAAATATCAGTGTAAAAGGTAAAAAAAACGCATAAATATGACAGTCACATTTTGAACATTGCAGTTATTCGTAATTTCTAATATAGACTAGTAGTGGCTGGGGTAGATGGTAAATTAATTAATAGTTATTCACAGGGCGTGCGAAAACCTTTCAGTTTGCCACCTCGGTCTGAGGGATCCCCCACCGGCCGTTTTTAATATATTTGTCTCTCTCTGGAACGCAACGACTGGAAATCGGTAAAAACGCTTCTTGTTCATACAAAAGACACATATAATGTCATAAGAATAAAACGATCAATAATATGTAGTCCACAGTGCTACGATGTGCCAATAAAATTTTTGTTAAAAAAGACCTTAGAATGCATGACAGTTAATTATTTTCTGGATACGATTTCCAATTAGGGTGAAGCGTGACGCGGTACACATTTCACCTATACGAAATAATTTTACGGTCTGTTCACTGCTTACGAAGAAACATAAATTTTCACTGCTATACAGCAAAATTTAAAAAATAAAATTGCCTTGTATTTACTCCAACGAGGTTAAATGAATATATATTACTTATATATTATCGTAGATTTACTCCATCAAAAGTGTTATTAATTCCCCTGCCCCATTCTCCAATAAATTTAATTTTAAATGGATATCGATCGATAAAAATTACTGTTTCTGTTTGCGGTGTAAAGAGCATTTAGTTGGTTTGACGATATTTTGATATGGCCTTCGGTCTTGACATTTCTAAAGGGTTCATCGAAGGCACACATTGAAATGCTTCGTTTAATTTAAACTGGTACTACAGTCAATTAAATATAAAATGAAATTATAGTGATGTGTCCAAGTATTTGCTTTTCCAGTTCAAACCAATATTCCGTCCTGATTCCTGATAACAATCGAAAGTCATAAATCTCAACAACTTATAAAGTCATCATGCACATTTCGATTTCCCCACATAAAAATATTATATATAACATAAATATGTTATTGTAATACACAACCCTCTCATATCAATTTCCTGTCTTTTTCCTTATCTCTTCATTAATATATAAATTACACGTTTTGTGCACCCAACATAATAAATTTACACCCCAAAGCGCCACTTGTGTGCTATTACAACGCCCCAGTTACCGTTTTGGCTCGTTATCCCTAGCTCCCTCTCCCCGCTTCTCCTTATCTTCATGGCCCAAACCAGATAAAGATATTTAGAGAAGCCCATAACGTCTTGAAAACTCTAGCGATAACCGGTTCTATAATTAGTAACGATTAATTCATCTAACTTTTGTTGTTGAGAGCTGAAAAAAAGCTGACGTTGGAACAAAGCGCTTCCGATTTCAGATAAAGTACACTATTTTTTGTTTCCATTTATCATTCTACCCATTCCTCCTGTAACAATTACTGCAAATTACCGTCTTTGTATGTGCAACAATAATGCAACTAAAATGGTTTGTTGGTTTATTAAAGCAACACATTAATTTTAGAGAATGCGCTGCAAATGTAAGCAAGCCGGTTACAAGTTATATAAATATGCCTACGCTACAATTTACAGTGCAACAAACGGGGAAAAACTATTATAAAAATTAAATAGGTATGATGAAGCCAAACATTTATTACATCGTTTGTTCCTTTCATGCCGTTGCTGTTGTTGCTGCCACTCTTCTACGCAGGCTGTTCGTTAACTTTAATTCTAACAATAGTAAAAAATGTCTAGGATGTGAAGCATTGAAATGTCTTTCGTGTTAGTAGTTAACACATAAATTAAGATAATGTGAATGCTTTTTAGTCGTTGATTGTTTGTTTGATGTAGTTCATGTTTTTGTGTCTCTTGTACTCGCGAACTACGAACTGTACGTACACACATGAACATACACAACACAACAATGGCGTTTATAACATGTGTGTCCGCACAATTAAAATTTGTCTCTCTCTCTTCTCGTGATCAGCGTCGATCACCACTTTTTCTTTTTCGTTTTTCTTCAGGGCTATTTTTCAGGCTATATGCAGAGCAAATAATGTTATCATTGTTCACTTTTGGGAGTTTGGCAGTTTTACAAAATTACTGCGCCGAGCAAAAGGTTATTTTGTCGAGAGACACTGTGGCGTCAAGATTACATTTCGCCTTTTGGTAATTGTTTAATTCAATTGAATAACGGCTGCCGAAAGCAAGTTTATCTGCTAAAACTACACAAGTCATCGATCGATAGAGAGTGTGTGGTGTGATTTTTGTTGTTCAACTGGCACATACGTCCCCTTGCTAATTAAATTATTTTTTTGAAAAGTAGTTTAAATAACAAAAATGAGGACCCAGCAGACGGGGCTCACAATACCCCTACTTTTAATTGCTGCCTATTTCCCAGTCATTATCACAGGGGAATGTCAACCACCAAAAAAAATTGTGTCATTTGAATGGGTAAGTTGTCTGATATAAGCCAGTTTTGACAAAAAGGTCAATATATTTTGCTATTTTCCCTCTCCACATTCCTCGCTAGCATCCCAAAGAAGCAAAGGAAGGCGGTTATTATACCCCGTATGCCATGAAAAATGATACCAATTTGGTGAAGGAAATGCTGCAAGGGTCGAGTCTAAATCCAGATCAGGATTTGAAGCGGATTTGCATAAGAATCCAATTTCCTGATGAGGGCAAGGATGTATCTGTGTTCGGATTTAACAATATTACATCCCAGTTCAAATGCAACAGAATAGGAGATGGCAAGGATTGGAGCTTCGATTGTCAACATCAACATGAAAATGGAAAGCCAGGTTCATAGATAAATTCCTTTATGTACACGTAATTCTAATCGCTAATTAGCAAAAGTAAATATTTGAATGGTGCGTGTAATTTTTGTTCACTTCAGATTACAGTCATAAAATGTATGTTACCCTCACCGACAAAAAGACTTTTGCTTTTGTGATACGCTGTTGGAAAAATGGACTTCGAGGATGGACAGTGTTCTCAACTAGAAAAGAGCTCCCAGAGGATACTCATTTTCTTATCTTGGAACATGCAAAATCCCAGGGCTTTGAGACCGCTAATAATCTTCCACTTAGTTACAAGTCGTGCCGAAAATAAAATTGAAACGTAAAACGTAACACATTCTTGTACTATTTTATTATTTTCTACAAAATGTTACTTTCAAAAGAGAAGAAAAAAAATTATTTTAATGGTATAAGTCCATGTTCCCTCTAATCAAATACTTGCATATGTACGCAATAAACAAAATAGTTGAAAAAACACCAACATGTAGGGTTGATTGATTCATTTTAAGAAAAATTAAGCCAACTGAATATATAGAGTGCTAATGAAACGATTTTTTGTTATTTGTGGCTTAAAATGGTCATTCCGTTTCCAACGCCGCCGCTAGGAAGCCAATGTATGTGCAAGTGGCACTGTATAACATTTTGTTATACATAAATATTGAAGCTTTTGATAACTGGGCGACTATAGAAATACCGGTGAATATACAGACTACTGTTGCCAATGGATCTCCAAATAAAACAGCCTAAAATATTACTGTTTTATTTGAAGATATCATTGCTATCATAGTTCATCCCAACGATGGGACAGGATTTTGGTGAACACTTTGTATTTTATTTGTCACCAAAGAACGTCGCAAAACCTGAATGGTGTGGGAGAGAGATTGTCATATACCAACGTTCTATCAACTTCATTCTGACTTCTGGCGTCGGTGTTACTGATTATATAATTACATAAAATATTCTGTTACACTGTTACCAGTCACACTGTTAATGCTTGGAGAAACAGTCGATTTAGGACAGTCCAGCAGTACGGAACGAGATATTTGCGGCACAAATTGCGATTTTGTTCAATCAGTATATAATAATAATTAATAGATAATAACAATTAAACCGTCTCTAAGGAAAACATTTTGGGTGTCGTTAGAAATACAAAAGAAAACTACATCTCCTCTAGACAAGATGGAAATGAAGGGGGCAGATGGTATATTCCTATTATATGCAATATTGGAATTTATTTTGTTTACATGATTTCTCATAATTTTAACAAGCTCCAATAAATCTCACGCGAGTTTTATATTTTCGATTTTGCAATGGAGTACTATCTCGCCATTTCCAATAGTTTAGTAGTCATGATAGCAAAGCAGTGGGAATATGAATAGGCTTGGATATAAATGTTGAATTTGTGGTTGTTGTAGGCAATTTGTACACAACAGAAATCCTATCTTCACTATTTTTCAAAATTTATTTTACAGGTTATACCAAAACATTATCAACTGGGAAATGTACAATGTAGTTAATCATTTTTAACAGCCAGCCACTCTTCAGGAGTTCCAAAGCAAAAAAGAAAGTCAGCATAATTTGGCTAAATCTATTTTATGAAAAGACCCGTTCTCTAAAAGTTTGAGACAACGAGAACAGTAATTCATAAGGTTTTCGCGTTAAAATTTCCATAAAGTCATATTTAATAAAATACATTTCGAAACAAAAGACCATTGTAGCCTCTAGCTTTACATGGAGTCATATTCAGACAATACTACAGTTAGTCGCAATTAAACTCATTACTAATTTTCCGAATTTTTGTCCCTGCATATAACCTACGCGTAAAGAATTGAATTACTTTTCAGATGGGTGGATTTGTATTTATGATTCTAAAAATGTTTTTACTTTTATAGTTACTATTATTTAGATAATTATAACGAAAGGGTCTCAAAGAACTCGCCAAGGTGAGAATTGCCAATTTAGCGGTACAATTCATTAATTAAAAGTTTAATATAGGGTGAAGTCAAAGTCTACATACAATAGTTATTTAATCGTTTTAATATTGAAATTATTTTAACAGCTTGGAACTAACAAGGGAACTTATGATGACTATAACCATCTACTGGGTACTCGATATTTGACGTTTTTGATCGGCTTTAAAAACTGGCGAGTCGATAATATAAATATATTTCCTATTGTATGGTTAATCATCTGTAATACGTAGTTTACCCTTCATTTTTCCGAATATTTTTAAAATTCCTTATAATTACATCTCTCTGCCAACGTTTAAGCATCTAGTATTTTTAATTCGGATACTCGCCCGCCCGTCCTGCCACAACTATTACAACGCTAAATAACGTACTTATATCGATTGTTAGTGATCTCCACTACCACCGTCCGATCAAACCATGGAATTTCATCTTATTAACACGGCAACGGTCGACAGTCGGCAATCATTGATTGTTAGTGTTTTAATGCCAATAGTAAAATATTAATAAATACGAACAACCCAGTTTTTTTCCTTGGAAAAGTTTTAAAAAATTTCATTGTGGGGTCAAATGCAAAGTTTTCTTTACATGTCTCTTGTGCGGTCGTGAAGAAAACGTAGTGAAGAGGTATTTTGCAGCAATATGTAAAAGACTGTCAGACAAATCCATTAAAGACCTCTCAAGGATTTGCTTGCACTGTAGTTAGCAACGAAATCTGATTTGAAATATAAGACAAAATATCAGCAACAAACTAACTTTGTCGAACGCGATAAAGTGCTGCACACTGGTTCTTTGCTTGGAAAAGTTTGCAACGTGTTAATCATAACGCCACTGTTATTGTAACCTGTGATACCGTGAGATCCCAACAACAAAAATTATAAATATGCAGCAGGGCCAAATTGAGTTATCGTTTCAATTTCCGATTTCAGTTATGTATAGCGAGCAACTAATTGTAAAATACAACATTTTAATGAATGTTACAGGAATATGAACTTTAATAAAGGTTAAACTAAATATTTTGTTGTCTCACGCAAAATAGGTAACGGATATATTAGTCCACATTATATACACATGTGTACACTAGCTATGGTACAACGAGTAACGACTACACAGCTCGTACAATTTATGGCACTTTTAATTAAGCCAATTAATAATCTTTCAAAATACAATTTTCATAAAGATAGCTAACAATAAGTAGATAGATAGATTGCAGAGCAAACCGTGCACACAATAAAGCGCACAATGCATTCGCACTCGCTACGCTACATATATATGCCATTTTTGTATTGCTGGAATGGAATAACTGCATCCAGTTTCATTAAATTACAGGTCCGACAAGTTGACAAACATGTAAAAAATTTGTCTACTTAAATTTATGGGTAACCAACAGTGATTACTTGAAAAATTTGTCAAATTGTCAGCCTATCATTTTTACGAAATTTAAATTGGTTCTTGGTGTAACAGGTTATAAGTGTAACAAGTCTACCGTACCTGTCTATTGAAATATCAGTTTCTTAGGAATATAGTCATAAACAGAAAGGTTTCTTCGCTAAGAATGTAGCTCGATTCTAACGTAAGGTCGGCTAAACTCATGACAACGAAAATTCTCCCGTACATGATAGAGTGCGTTGTTATGACTATAATGTTGGAAATTTCTTTCCAATAAAGCCAGGAAGCAACATTTTATTAACCCATTATTAAGTAGTGACAAACATTTTCCAAACAGATTGTACTCCTGATAGGTAAATAGTAAGCATGCATGACACCATTCAATGACGTCGTTCACACCAATTGATTTTAGTGTACCAAAATACTTTACCTACGCCAAATTTAGAGAATTCCTTAGGCTACAGTTCACGGTCACTTATTTCTAGTTGTAGGCGAAGAAAATGTTTCGAATTTTAAAATTGAAGAACACCTAACAAATGGATGCGCATTTTAATTTGTCTTTTTAATTGTTTAGTATAGCTAACAAGGGAGAGAGAGAGAGCAAACGGAGGGGGGGTGCATCATTTCACATGCAGACACAATACCATGCCATGCCATACATCTTATTCAATATCTAAAAAAGACGGAACGAAAAGATTTTAAAGTGTAGCATGCAAATCAAGCATTAAAAATTTTCGACCATCATCGTTCCTGAGCGTCGACGCAAATAAGCGCTTTTTACAACAAGGAGTGGCACAACCACGCGTTATAATGATAATGGGAACTAGGGAACTTTATACCCTTATATTGTTAATACAAAGTTTAATGTTTGTTTGTCTCACGAAAATGAAAGTGAAGATTTTTAATTAGGGTTTTGCACCATCCACAGCATCATAATCACAATAAGTAGGTAATGCAAATTTAGAGTAACGCGCTAGCTCTTATATTAGTTAAATTTGAAGAAATTGTATAGTGCAAATGAGTACCTGTTTTGCTTAACGGAACGCCGACCTACACTAAGGAAATCCCTACAATATTACCAAATTCCTGTACGATATTATTTCTGCGAATGGAAACTTGGTAAATTATAAGAGATTCGTGTCGTATACCTCTTTTACTTGTCACACTTTGTAGCTCTCATCTCTAGCTGTAAACATATTCATCGTTGGCACTATTATCAATACCACCACTAAAAATATCGCACAATAAGTGGGTTACAAAATATATAATATGAACGAAACACTAAGTATGGAGTTATTAGCGATTACATATTTTACCATATTACATACGTTTATGTAGGGGCATATCACTTCACATTTAAGTGAGCATAACTTCAAACAAACGTAGTAAATACTTAAACTAGATTCTTGTAATTGTAATGCAAGAAAAAAATGTAGCGCAGATGCGCATATATTGGTACATGCATTTGAAGACCCTTGAATATGAAGACCCTGAGGAACACTAAAGCGAAGTCAAAGTTGGTATATTTATACATAGAACTCCATGCGTGTCCCGCTTTGACCAATTTTGAGCTCCAGGTGTCATTTAAAAAAGTAGTTCATGTTCCAGTCGTAAGGGGCGCCATCGAGACAACATTTTTACATTTATTTAATAATTATAACTCTGAAGAAAACAAGTCGAATACAAAAAAACCCCTTCTCAATCTGATGAAACGTGTCCGGTCTACAAATGAAACAAGATTTTACTTCTAAATGCCCCTGGGGGTCACAGGGGTCAACCAATTTGGGTCAAACTTGGTACATATGCATGACTTCCTAATAGGTATGATTGTACCAAATTTGAAGCCCAGTTGCTATAAAATATTAAAGTTAGTTCCATGTTTCAACCGCCAGGGGGCACCGCAGACATAACCTTGTATATCAGGTTGTAGCCCTGAAGAAAACACGTTGATTGCAGCGTAGGGTATAGCTTAGCATATTTACAACAGCGGTTCGCGGCAAATTACTGGTTTCGAACTTTTTAATATTTCGTGTCAAAAATGTGTAGTTTGAGCAAGCATCAATAAACTGTTACTCAACTAATAAACTCAACAAATTTTACCGCTTCAAGCAAAGAGCTTATATAAATTATCTAGAGGATGCATGACCATGTAAACAACGACGAATC
>JAHZNE010005629.1:0-25481 GCA_027744055.1 Callyntrura sp. NNG-2020
TTCGCTTCGTTTCTTGTTTTTTTAAAAGTGGAATGAGGTGTGCTGCTGGTGGGACTACAGCGGCCAAAGTTAGTTTGACAAATTTTTTCATCACTGTTGTGCAACGAAACTATCTCACTGGACTGTTTACCGTATCAATTGTCAACGTGTTGTTACTAGACAACGCAACCTAATGTGATATTTACCTGAAATACCTTGTGAGTGATTATTTTTCTGACATTGACCTTACTGTGTCACCTACGAGCAATTCGTTGCTGTTTAATTGTCTTCTACTAAACTGTCTCTTTAGCTGCCTCTTCCACTGATATTAACTGGCTTGTGTTTCTTCTCGTATTTTTCTCTCGAATAAATATGTATAGGTTGGCCTTGTGATAGTTACTACCACACATATTTTTTTCATTTCCTTTATGTCTGCTTTATTATATTCATCTTACTTTGAAAACCGTGCCTTGACCTTTCAAAGAATACAGAGTGTGGTAACTTTCTCATAAAGTGTTTAACCTTAAAAAACTAATATGGATCCCTGTGTGTCAGATTAGCGTTCAAAAGAGTTTTTATATACAGAATATTCCGTTATCCGTTAACACGGAAACTAAAATAGTGATATTTGTCTCGAGAGCAGAAAAAAATAATAAACTTGTACAACTAAATTACGTTTACGTACACTCTTTTTATGTTAGTCAACGTCAAAACAAATATATTCACAAGTTAGGTATGTACATAAAAGATTTGAGAGGCAATCATTCCTCACAACGTACACATATTGACAACTTTTCAAAAATTGTATTGGTTTTTATGTTAATCCACGACACGACACTTACCACTTTTCCAAAACGGCATTACTTCACTATAATTATGAACATATAGTTTTAGCAGCATCAAATGCAACGCAAATATTGGCAAATACTAAGCTATTTCGAAATTGGAATTCAAACCAAAGCGAGTTATCAAGGTCACAACTGCTACACAACACATACACAGACAAAATGAAAAAAAAATATACCCAGGCTTACATAATTTACGATATTTAATATTCTATGGGCTCAACAAATTATAAAGGAGCATCCTGGTCCAGTGGTAGTTTGGCAGAGCGACATGATGGCATCCGAATGGTTCTTCATCCTTTGTTTCTTTCCATTCCGCGTCGTCGTCCCTGATCTGTATACTGTAATAGTGTGTAGAGGTAGATTGCAGTTGTACGGCATGTGACATGTGTCACAGACTACGGGTATATAGTAAATAATCATATGTGTAGTATGATACTAGCTCGGGATTTACTGCTACTTTTACGTACAACTACAATTATTACTAAAACATGGTGCAAGCATCGTTACTAAAATACTCTAGATAAAACTCTACATCCATTCGATCCTGAATATCCTCACACGCATCCGTACAAAATACGAGACGACAGGTAATGTAATATGCGACACAACGTGGCATATACTAGACTAGTGTATGTACTATAAAAACTTGGTTTGTTTTTACGACGGACGAAAAATGCAGAGAAAGAACTTTCTACACCATTATTGTTATACACCCAATTACATCACATTTAAAATACACCGACAGCCCAATTATAACATTTTTAGAACAAAGACATCGTGCACTTTTACCATTTTCTATATTAATAATCATTAAGTTGACGTAGACGAGACGATAACATTTTTGTAATAGTTAAATCTAGTATCTACGAAATATGTACTATGATTTCAATACTCAAATATTTATGTAATTCTGGGTTGTACATTTATTTTTATATATTTAAATATATATGAATACTATACTTCTTAAATGTATATAAACCTTAATTAAATTTTTTTTGGTATTTTTTTGAAAAAAAATAATTAAATGAATTATATGTCCACATCCTCTCAATCTCCTTCCTTCCACTATCGTTTTATTACTCTCAGCAACTGTACCCATTTTACTCATACTTTTTCATGTAAGAAAACAATGCATTTCATTTACATTGCTAAATATTTTGATTATGATAAGAATGATATTCTGATTACCATTTCTTCCTCATTTAAGTCGGTGATTATTGTAATTTTTTCAGTTTAGACTATATCATATGCAGATTGTTATCACTATTACCTTTATTTATTTATTACTATTTATTCCTTTTACAATCAGTTTTACATTTTTAACCTCCGTTTACTTTTCCACTGGATAAAAAGACGCTTTGACGACGTTGTCTCGTTTGGAACACGTAAAAAAGTCTACCAGGTTTTGAAATCTTTCTATTCTCAGTTATCCGTAAAAACATTTGTATCAGTACAGTATGTTTGGAAACAAAAGCATTGATTCTGGCTGAATAGTTTCATTTTTTGAATTTTTAAATGTATATAAATATTTGTGTTTGAATGACTCCAACATTGAAAACTCGCTGAGTTGACTTGGCTTTTATTTGAAGTTGGAACAAGACGCGAGAAGTTGAGATCTAAATAGACAGTTCCACTAGAGTTTCAATTTTTATTAACACTATTTTTTGCATATCTATATAAAGAAGAGAATATGACTCCGTCTACATGGCTGTCAAATGACACGAGAGATAGCCGAAACGATTGTTATTTTTTAAAATTTTCCTTTGAATTCATTTTACTCACATGACACACGATACTCAAAGAGCTTTTTCAATCTTTCAAAAGATTTGCGCTGGTAAGACATCTGAAACACTTAGATTTGCACTGATTTTATTCACTTTTAAAATCATTGGATTTTATATATTTTTGTATTTTGGAAAACAATCTTTGTATATTTGTAACGATTTGTTAGTTTTGAACTGACGGTTTGATTTACTTTACAACAAAGCGCTGCATTTGATTAAACTTTCTTTTTGTATTGAAATGTTCGGTTGAATTTCATTCTTTTTCAGAATAATAAATATGACTTTGTGTCCAATAGATGGGTATCAATTAAAACCTGACTTGAGGAAAACACTGTCTATATATCTTCATTGAATAACTGCACAAATACTGTTTTATCAACGGCATAATTTTTAATTTTTGGTTTATTTCAAACTATTTTGATGTAGTAGTTGAATATTTTCGGAAGAATAGCAAACTGTTATAACAGTCAAGTGGTAGACATTTATGTAGTGAAAGTACTTGCAATTTATTGAATCACTGATTTAAATATCTGCTGTATTGTAAGCAATTTTGTTTTAATGTTAAAATATTTTAACTCTGTTCAATTTTCAATATTTTGGGCTTTTAGATCCTCAAAAAGATGCTTTTCCACAATTTTGTTTAATGAACTTTGACAAATTAGAATTTCACTCGTGACCATTTCATTTCTTTCAACTTTAGTTTTTTTCATCATGCAAAATTTTTCCTTTTCACTTTTTGATAACCTTTCACTTGATGTGTAATTGTTTTCATAGATTCCGTCTACTTTTTATATGTAATTTTTAGTACTGCGCTTTGTTTTGAGCTAGATTGATTTATAATGTAAATTTTCCAAAAGTTTTTGAAATTTCCTTTGTCTGCACATCATTTTCAAAATATTTTTTCGTCTGAATATACTTGAGTATCAACATTAACTTTTTTGCTCTTTGCATAATTTGTATCCTTTTTAATCGTCCCACAGGGTATGCGTATATGAATGTGTTTCTACAACAAACGAATTCTTCCAAGACAAAGTTCTCAATTATTGTTTCGACAAGACTATCTGTCGTTTTCCGCTGTATTTTCTCTCACTCTCTCGAATATATATTTTCTTTGTTTTTGTATTTAAAGAAAAGCTCCTTTGTTTGACATTTTCGGTTTCGATTTGGTAAAAAATATTAGAATGGCGCATAATATATAAACGTGTAAGAAAAACCCTCTGGTTCACTTTTTCATTTCCTGCCCATAATATTAGTAGACAAAACTTTCTCTACGTTTAAATAGTTGGCATGACGCCATTTTCCATCCCAAAATCATCACGAGCCAGTAAAATAGATTTTCAGCGATTTTTGTAAACTTTAAAAACATACTGCTTATTATTTTTGTGCTGCTGCTAATTGACCATTCTTTACTGCTGCATCTTTGCATTGACACCAGAATTAAAAATTTTTATATTTAAAACACCTTTTCTCTTTCTGTGCAAGTAAACTTCACTAATTGCAGTTGTACTGCGCTTCTACATTGCTATTTCCTCTTAAAAATTCTGCCATGGAAGATATTTAAGTAGTTAAACTTTTTGAAACCTAGTAATTGTGATTTTCCAGATAAGTGCCGTTCTTTTTACCTTATGTGTTGTGTTCTTCACTTCCTCAGATACACTTTGTAGATTCGTAAAGTTAAAGCTTTCAAAAACTAAAAATCCTTGGAGTAACGAGGACCTTCTACTTTATTACCATATAATTATGATTACGAGTTTGAAACGAAAACCAATGATGTGATGGCATTGACGACGACAACTAGTGCAATACACATTTTATATTTTGTGTACACGTGCACAATACTACTATTTTGAATGACAGGCATACCTTTTCTTTTCAATAAGATATTAATGTTTTCGGTAAATGATTCAAGTATCGGTTGTTTTGCTAATGTAAACCAATCGTGGCGAAGAAATTTCATATCTAGATTTAGAAAATGGAATAAATAGTTAGTGTGAAATATATTATCAAATATTGTATCTTAAATAAATCATAGGAGGGTGTAGTAACTTAATAATATATTGTTGTATTTTACCATAATATACATAGAACTAGAGTAATAATACTCCTTCCAATCGACACGCGGTTTTTCATATTTTTCCAATTCCTCGCAATCCGCTGATCTTATCTTACAATTTTGACGTTTCCTCCTCACTCAATATTTTGCAAGTTATTCCGAAAACTACTTCAGTTATGCTAATATAGTTATGTAGATTGTAATTGTAAGAATAAAACATCTATAAACGAGAAACACCTTTTTGCTGACACAAAAGTACTTTGTTCTTTTCCTCCCAATGCGTATCTTATACTGTACGTACCTGTGTGTGCAAATGTTAGTAGTACCTTATGGGTTGATAAGAACACAAAAACAAGGAGAGCAACAAAAAAGCACATTGAGTTGAAAGGAAAGAGAGGGATCAAGGTAGGGATAAAAAAAATAAAATTGATGACTTTTATGATAAAATCCATTTCTCAGCTAATCATGCATTTGCACGAACGCAACGCGGCAATGGCGAGGTTGGTGATGAAACGAAAGAATATCAAACAAATCAGATAAAACTTCCGATTAAACAGGACATGCAACAATTTATAACAGCCAGCGGTAGCGGTAGTAATAATGGTAGCGAGCGAGCAATGGTACATGAAAAAGCGATGGCGCAAAAACAGAACATTCAGAAAATGCAGCAACAACGCAATGCAACACAAATAGACACAAGGTGAGATGAGAGGGTGAGGTTTTCTGCTAGATTTTTTGTTTGGTATGGATTGGATTATGTTATTAGTAATTTCGCTTAATACTTTTTTTGTATACGCACGTGTGTCATAATAATTAAATGTAAAAACTGGCTTTAATGAGTACATCTTCAAGTACAAAAACAAACTTAGAAAAAAATCAGACCTGAATTTATCGCATTCTTGTGTAATGTAATATAGTAAATAATAATTATAATAATAGTAATGGTACTAAGAGTAATTATTATTATATAGTAAATTAATTAAATGTATTCAAAAAAAATTCTGTTTTACCTCTAAAACATCTTCTTCAGAGTTGTTCTTTTCTCTGTCTCTGTGTCTCTACATCTCTCACTGTGAATGAACGTTGAAGTAAATGCAGGAGTAGTAGTAGATGTAGTTGTTGTAGTAGTAAGAGGAGGAGTAAACATTTTAAAATTTCATAATTAATATTATGCATATGCGTATGTAGCTTTAGCTGAGAACATATACAGTTCATAACAATTGTTGTATGATGATGAAGGGAGAAAATCAATCAGACGGTAAAAAATGCTGTGTGAGGTAACTTGAAAAAAAATCTTCACCATTGTTGTTGTTGTTCATCTTCATATTATGTATATAATACATCATGTAATTTTTGTAGAAGTAGTAGTATGTAGTAGGTAGCCTAATTCGATTGATGATGTTGTTACAATTATTTATGCAGTGACCTCGGCTTCACCGTTGGCTGGCGCCTCAATTCCATCTGCTGCTGCTTCCTCGGTCTTCTCTTCTAGCTTAGCCTTCTTCTCTGCACTTACACCGTCGGTGGTATCCGCTGCATCAGCGCTTTCGGATTTCCTCTTGCGGACATCTTCTGCAAAACCACAAGAGAACACAGAAAAAACATTAAATACAGTGTGAACAATACCAAAGTCTTTTTATGCGACTGACAATACTATATATGCCAATTTAAATTTTCCAGATTGACTTGAATCTCTTTTAAAAAACCATGCCAGATAAATAAGTTGTTGTCACTTACCTTCGGGTTCTTCGGTTGTCTCAGCGGCCTCGACACCATTCGTGCTGCCGTTTCCGTTTGCACCACTTCCGTTTACATCTTCAGCCTGTGCAGTACCATTTTCTCCCTCCTTGGCGGCTGGCTCTTCAGCTGCTGGTTCCTCTGCAGGTCTATTATTTGGTGTTTCGCTAGGAGTGACTGCAGGGACTTCAGGGTCACTGGTGGGTACTTCTTTGGTTACCTCCTTGGTGGTCTCCTCCTCAACCCTGCAGAACACGAACAAGATGAATAACTGTTAGTAATGATGTCAGCAATACCAACATCCTAAAAGTAAATATTAAATCCAGTACTTTCATCCTACGCACTTTTGACTTCATATGCTATGCTTCTACAAACCAAACACGAGAGACAGATATGAAAAACACACTTCTTTCTACCACATTTCCTTCTACTACTATCCATGTCCACAAACAATGACATTGCAAAAATACTTAAAATCCCTTTATATGCAGATGCCTGTAATCAACTCAAATCATTCTTGTGGTCAAACAGCTTAATTAACAGCTCTAATGCAAGTGATCATGCTGGGAAATTAAATGATTCATGCATGGATTTTCCATTTGCAGTGATAAAACCAATGAAGCATCAACTGACGCTTATTACCCCGTTCCAAGTTTCTCAGACAGAACATGTCTTCCACATATTCATAATTATATGTGATATACAATTTACGCCTTCCATTAACAACCGCAAATCTACCATTCATTTCATATCATTTTTTTAAGCCGGTACAAAGTTACTCTATCAATTATTTTACGATGCATTTTACGCACTTTTCTGGTGAGACAGTAAAAAAAATCAATAGTTCAGCTTGAGCCTACGCACTCATTTATCCATTCAACCTACCCATGAATAAGTTAAAAGTGAATGCACGAAGTAGTAGCCATATCGTCTTGTTCCTCTATGAACACACTCATTCCGTATATCATTTATGCTTCCATACGCATACCAACACAACAATAGTCATCCTCATCATTTCTCTTAATCCTAACATATTGTGCATTAGACGTGCCTACTTAAAATGACTATTTCCCTTCTTTTCAACTTTTCATAAACCATCATCATCATCCTCCTCCTGGCATCACGACGAACAAAGCAATCATCATCATCATCATCATCGTTGACGTACTCGTCCTTTCTCACCGTGCGGTTCTTCTCACCCCGGCTATTTTCCTGTCTGTGTGCAAGTTCATCCACATACTATTACACAGACAATACAACAAATGCTAGCTAGTGCGTCTACCCATATCTACCAATAATCTCGTTTTCCAGAGCGGCATTTTCAAATAACACGCAACCACTGTTAATGCACCCGGACCCGACGAACGCGGCTGCTAACAAGGCCAATAACTAATAATGTAAACGTAATAACACTTCTTCTTCTTGTTCTAACGCTCTTTATAAATTAAAAATAACATGACAACTTCTCAGTGTGTATGTATGCAATGTAAAGTCAAAAGTGTAATTGTGTTTTTTTTGCATATTTTCGCTCTGCTACCTACAGCCGCCACTCGGCTGCTTCTTTGTTACTTATTTATTATGATTATTGTAGCGTTTGTACGAAAATGATTTTTGTACATCTTTCTCTTCCTTCTCCATATTAACGTTGTTTTACTCTCTGAAGCGTACAGTTCCCCCTGCCCCCTGTTAAATAAGCTGAACGACGACGATCTTGTCGCTGATGTAAGCCAAATTTGTAAGTTTCACACACAAATAGAAGTGTAGCTTTTATGTAAAGTAGTCCGCGGCGATACTTTTTTGACGGCCGTGCAAGAACATGCATGTACGCATGCTTCCTCGAGTCTTTACAATAAAATTACAATTACGATGGCATACTCTGTTCAAAAGGGAGAAACAAAGTTTTGCCAGTTTACCCGCACGTCACCACATGTACATTTGAATGACAGTTCAAATGAGCAGTAAATATGTCATTCATTCGATCATCGTACTTACAATATTGTGTAAAGTGTTGAACGGTGATAAGAAGCATTCCTTCCTACCAGGATTCTTATGAGCTCAGAGGCAGATTATGCAAGGCATGTAAATTTGCCACACACAGACGTATACCTATGCCTCATGCTTATTTTCCTTTACACGAAACGGAAAAGAACGACACGATCAAGTCAAGATGACGGTGATGGCGGTGGTGGTCGCAAGGCAGCGGTGGTGATAATGATGATTGTGCTGGTGCGTAGTACGGCGAACACGATGAGAGATGCTATAAGTAAGTAGGTATACCCATGCATACGCTTGTTATGTAGCCGTACCGAATGCCCCTACCACCACCGTTTATGACTCCTCTCATATCAAACTCGCACTTTTTTCTGCCTTTCAAACGAAACAAATTGTAAAATTGGTTTTAAAAAGAACAATAATACAATATAGTACCTATTTATATGAATGAACCAAAACTTTTTAATTTAATCATCTTCACATGTGATATGTAAGAAAGCGAAGCGTAAGTTGTGGTAACAAAAAAACTTCAGGATGTGAGTATACTGAAGAGAGTCGGTGTGTCTTGATAAAGGAACACACAAGCAGCAGCAGGAGCAGCAGCAGCGTTTTTTTCACTGACTCTACTAGTGCCAACTTCACGCAAACAATTTTTTCTGACTTGGTACTCGGAATGTAACTACCTAGGTGGCTATATGACAAGATAATGCATGGTTAGTGGTGAAGTTAGTACATGGTTGAAAGATATAGAGTTGAAAGTATACCTACTTTTTTAGTCTCTCTCGTACATCCATATATACCCATGAAGCCTATCTATTCCCATGTAAGCATACCATGAAAAATCATGAAGATAATAATCTTTCCGTTGTGGCAAGGCAAGATGCGAGAGAAAAAGTTTTTATAGACGTTCCTACTTGGTCTCTTGAACAACAACAGCAGCAGGTATTAGGGAGAAAAGTGCAAAAACCCGGCCGGTACCACGACTGGTTGACTAACTATAAAACTTATTCATGCCAGAGGATGACAGTATTCATTATGCACCTGGTCACTGGTTTTTTTTAAAAAGGAGAAATACTGGTAAAACGTTATTTTTCTTTGTAAACGTCAAACATGTTGAGGAAATCTTCGTATTTGAGCATCTACGTTGCCAACGAAATGACTGCCACCGTGCCACTAGAACTACAACCACGGCTCCACTTTTGAGTTTGCAGGACGCTTACGTTGTGTTGGATATGCTGCACGGTTGTATGTATGCATGCATTTACTCATAGCAAAGCCTTCGCTCTCTTGCATAAAGATGCTTACGAACGAAGTGTGAGTCAATAGACAAAGAGTGTTTACTAATAAACTACATTTTTTATGCGACAGTTGACAAGTTTTAAAAATGAGTTGCAGCCTTTTAAAAATAAAGTAGGGAGAAAAACTTACTTTGGAGTTTCCACATCAGCCATTGTAGAGATTTTTAAAGTTGAAACCTGGAGTTGTCAATTAAAGTATTCGTAGTAAAGCACGAAACACACTGGTTTTCTCCTTCGCAGGGATAAAAACAGCGGCGTTTGACTAGCCAAAGCGATGAACAAGTTTTTCAAAACCTTTTACGACACAAGTCGTTTGAGTTGTGTAAAGTTAAGGTATGATGTACATATACGGTATATTACAGATAGATATATATTTATATATATAGTGGTTGTCGAGAAAAGATAAAACTTTCTTTCGAGGAACGATCTCACAAAACACGTCTGTTTCACACAGCAACTAACGCCAAACTGACGAAGGGGCAACGAAATGAGATTCTTTTCTCGAGGTAGCAAGCAGAAAGAAGCAGGAGAGAGCGAGAGCGCACAATGGCCAGTACTAAGGCATAACAACCAAGTGCAGCTCTACACTGCGTGCCATGCTAACCAGGAGGATGTAGAGGATGGCTGACCGGGAATGGGGAGGAAACATTCGGAGCATCACTAGCATCGCCAAATCGCATCCCTATTTGCCCACACGCTAACCTTGTCATGTTCTGGCCATTGTAGAAGAAAAAATGCCAGAGTCGGAGAGAGAGAGAGAGAGAGAGAAAGACGAGCGATGTACAAGAGAGTTCCATGGTTCTGTTCTAACTTCTACCTAATGTAGTAGCGGTGCAGCTGCCGAGAGTAGTGGTGGCGGTGTGGTAGTAAAAATGAAGTATACTATATCACCTATCTATAATGAATATATATGATATAATGAATATATATAATAATAATACGGGGAGAGAGAGAGAAAGAGACAAAAAAGAGAGCTTGTTAGTTTTAAAAGGGAATACTACCTTTTATAACAATGAGAAGGTAGCACACAGTGATAAAAAGCCGAGGTTCGCCGATCTCATCGCGTTCGTCACGATGATGTTGATCATGAAGAGAGAATTCCTGTGTTGTTGTGTGTGTGTGTATGTGTCGTGGTTGTGGCGCTGGTAAACACGACGACGAAGTATATTACTTATAATATGGAGGTATTCATGAAACATCTCTGTGTATTTGAGAACATTGTGGGTACATGTTCTTATTTATATGGTCCTTATAAAACTTACTTTAATATAATAATATATGTGTAAAATGTTTCCTTTTTGGTTATGTAGGGGTATCTGTGTCTTTATAGGAGGATCATATTATCATATCGCATCCTTTACATTTTATATGAGTAGAAATTGTAAACGCGAAGAGTATATTTGAGTACGTTATATAAAAACGACGACGAAAACGATGTGGATGATGCACGCCACCTTCCAACTAGCCGGTCGGTTGGTGGTGGTTGACGACGAACCTTTTTCGTTGTGTTTTCCCAACCATCATCATTATTTTCACGACTACGACAAACAACCACTACTGTTGCCCTGTAAGTAAAGAAACTAACTTCGAATGAGTATATGAAATGATATGATGTAGAAAAATGAAGCGAGAAGAACAACGCTCTCTTTTCGCTTCGTTCGATGTATGTATAAATGCATGAAACCCTCGCCGCCACTCTCTCTCCTTTTGGGAAGCATCATCATCATACCGGCTTCATCGTCATATAATCAACCTTTGCATTTACAGTCACCGACACTGCTTCTCTGCTCGACTCTTCTCACCACTACCACTCCACTAGTTACAACAGTACCAGTTTATTGTTGTTTGTAATAATTCAATGTAAACCCATCTAACTTTACTGAAATTTCTAATGTGGCTAAAACTTCCTAGCTTCTCCAACGCAACGCTGCTGATAGTATCTACTGTGAGTCGCCTTTCGCTCGCTCTATGAAGTCATGTCACAAAACAGGCATGTGAAAGCTCTACAATGGTTATAAAACATACAGCAGCGTTGCGAGAGGAGCGACGTGCTTTTTCTTTAAAAATCTAACACTATACGCAGATGCACAAAGCACTCATGCTGAACACAGCAAAGAGGAGAGAATACCTAAACTATCTGTCGCTCGTTTACAATTTTACAGGAGAATGAGTGTACAGTGGAGTCACTGAACAAGTACAGGGAAAAAAGAAACACGGACCTTTATAGACCTTCCTGGCTTCTTCCATCTCATCATCATCTCTTTTCTGTCGATTCTCATGAAAAAATCCCAGCATAAGTCGGGGTAAGTATTGTTGGTATAGAGAAAATGAGAAAAGCCAACAAGCAGTATTCAGTCCACCACCGGTATTATCATGCACACATGAAGCTAACCTACATAAAAATGTACAGAGTGTGAGAGAAGGACGCCAACTTGATATTGCTGGCAGAGACCCTGTTATAATATCATGTATAAACTATAAGTACGGACTCTCTCTTTTCCAAAAATCCAAAAATGGTATTTTTATACTGTGGCAGCTACCCACAGCACTCGGCAAATTCGGCTGGCTATTGCTTTTACTAACTTCCATAGCGCTACAAAAATTTACCTACAACAGCCAATCTACGTACACACATGAAATCGAACCACAGTGGACAGAGATCTTCTATTTCCTAGCTTTGCTAGCCTGGATTGGAATGCGCTTGACTTGGAAGCGTAGATGCTAGTTCTTCTGTCTACTTTGCTATTGTTTACCCGCTTGCTTACATGATGAAGATATAAGGTGGCATGGGTATCCACCATTCAAACTACTAACAATTGTAAGAGGTTGTTGGTAGTGGTAGTACTAGTTCCACCACGACCACTACCATTTATATCATCACTATTATCAGCACCACCACTCCATGGAATTTTACGACGTAAGCGATGCTCCTCTCTGTTGCTTCTTCCAATACCACTCCATGGCGAGGCGAACGAAGAAAGCACGCAAGTACGTAACTTCTCTCCTCATCCCGCACCACTCGCTGCTGTTGAAGCGTCCTCCTCCACGATTTTCTACAGTGGGAATGCGTACTTTAACGTCTCTTGTTGTTCTTGCAGTGCATCGCCCGCTTGCATGTTCGGTACTATCCTTCAACTGTTTTCGGGGGCCGAGCGACCAAAAAAGAGAAAACATTGTGGATAACTGTCTATAGAAGTCAGACAAAGTGAAATGTCAACAACTCGCAATAATTTGATACTCAATACTTTTAATTTACCGCTTTGTCTTTCTACCAGTTGCACTGATGTAGCAAGGGGAGACTAACATTTTTTCAAATAAATATAATGCCCATGTAATCGTACTTTCGCTACTTAAGGTCCTTACAGGTACTTTGCTCCTTCTTGGAGGCTGGTGTTGCTGGGCGAAGAAAGAATTTTCATACAACTCTAGTTTGACCGTGTTTACGTCTAATAATATAAGGGATTAAGTCCTGCCAAAATTTGATCTGGTCGGATTTTTCCACATTACCAAAACTTTGGTCGACGAAAGGGTGTGAGGGAGAGAGACAGAGAACCAGCGAGAGGAATAAAATGGGAAGCCACCATTTCTACATAGATACATTTTACATACACATATTTCCTTTTTCATACGGAATGGATCATCTACTTACATATAAAAGCTGATTGAGATATATACCTATATCTGGCTATATATAAACTTTCCATACATAGTCCTGTGGAAAAGACGCTTGTTTCACTTCACTTTATGCTCGACTACTTACTCGATTCGTTCGACAAGCCACAAAAAACGAAGAGAGAGAGAGAGAGAGAGAGAGAGAGAGAGAGGGAGAGGGAGAGATTCAAAGTGAAGAGAAGTCGCTTCTACTATACTACACACCACACCAGGTATACCGTTTGGATGGTTACCTACATGCTATAATATTGCTCTCACCTCTTCGTATGTTCGTAGTTTTCTCATCATATATAATGTACCTACTGTGTTTTCCGTGAGTTTCCGTGCCGTGATCATGCTGCCGCTGCATTTTCTTTTGCCGCTGAGGGATATGGATAAATTCAAGTGGTGGTAAAGTGGAGGAAGAAAAATGTTTGAAGATGACGAAAGAACAAGATGAAGAAGGACAAACAAAAAAGTGGAGTGGAAGATTTCTCTTTCACTCCCTTAAATATATACGCGTTATAGAAATAGGAGCAACTTTTATCATTGCACATTTGTTATTTTAACGCAGAATTCGTCATCAACATTATTTTTTATTATTTATGTAGCAGATCTCTTCCATTCCTCCAAAGCCCTAACACATTTTTATACGAATTATGCAACCGCAGGGAATTTTTCTTCTCTTGAATCATCACAGCCATAAAAACTTGGTGTTATAACATCCAGTTTGCTATTAGTATGCAGTACTAAAAATATCCATGTTGCTGTTGTTAACTGATTTTCCAGTTGCACTATCTTTTTGTAAATTTGATATTAATCAGAGATTTGCAGAAGGAGAAAATAACCCCATATATGCAATTTTTATGCTGAGTTGCATTGTCACTGTTGTCAGTCCACGCACAAATAAATGTTCAATGGTTTAACACGAATGCTAAATATTTTTGTTTATACTTTTGTCTCTCAAATGGACTACATATACGCGGACGGACGTGAATTAATGCTGCTTTTCTGTGTTTGACACACAATCTCTGCTGAATCTCTTTTTTGTTGTGTTATTGCTCCGACATGGCATGCTTTCTGGTACCACTATATATTCATAGTCTCGTACTAGTCACCATGAAGCTGACTGCTCTTATATCATGATGAAGATGATCATGCCTTACACGAAAGAATGTATCATGAAGATGACGACCGTCGTCGTCGTATAAGAAAAAGGGAAAAATAAGTCTTATCATCGTCATATTATTTTATATGAAAAACAAGGTGAATTCAGTTCAAATCCCTTTGCTCATCACTACATCATATTATACATCCCATCATCATCATCATCTTTCTCTTCACGATCATGATCATCATCAGCAAAAAATCACTGCTCTTGCTCTTCTCATCTTCGTGTAAAAGACTCTTTGTGCTTTATTAAAGCTAAGCCATCCATAGCAGCACAAAGGAAAAATATAAATATAAGTAGAACGTTTCTCTCTCTCTCTCTCCTTCTTGTTGTGCTTTTCTGTCCGTGATAATTCAGAAAAAACGCTCCGAGCGAAAATGCTTATTTTTTGCTTTAATTTCCTTTTGCTGAAAAAAAACGACAAGTCAGTCACTCGCACGGTGGTAGTGTTGTACTGGTTGTTTTGATGGTGGCGGGGAAGTCGTTATGCCCATTGTTAGTATATTCAAAAATACATAACATTATATAGCTGTTTTATTGCTCAGACTGTGCTTTACTTTCGGTCAGGAAGATTCTTCTCGTGAAATATGAAATCCTTCTGCTTTTTCTATCCCAAATGCTTGTGTACCTTAGTTACAGCGCATAAAAAAATCCAATCTTTAACCGTCCGCGGTACTAACAATAAAAGGCATACACATACAACACACACGTACGGCGTCATCCGTAATATAAATGCTTGCAATCAAGTAAATACACTTCATATGCATACCTTGATGCATGCATCCACTATCCACACACATACCACACCGCAGAGATACGACGACGACGTAGTCGTAGTCATGATGCCTTCAAAAATAAAATGTAATATTATTACTGTGATGCAGCAGGAGCAGTGTAATGTTCTCCGCAAAAACAATAATATTTCGGGTTGACAACAAGAAAATTTCCTCTTCCACTAATGATGCCTCTCTCTTACTCTTTCCACCACCTGCTTATTGTCCGATGTTTTTGTCGAGTTGATTATGTCTTGTCCTTTTCCTCGTCTCCTTCCCTTCCTCCCGTCTGTCATGTTGAGTTTTTACTTTTGCATGAAAAGTGGTTGCTATTTTCTTGGAGAATTATGCAGTAATTACTGTTTCACCACCAGTCAGAACGTATTTATATACAAATGTACGCAGAGTATTATTTTCTCTGATTGTCTCCTTCTTCTTTTACTTTGCGCTTTATCTTACAAACCAGTCAGAAGATTAGATTGCATTACGCTGGCCAGTTGCTCACTTGTGGATGTTGTTTGTAGACAAATCATGGTACACTTTCTACTACTATATATATAAAACTATAAATACAAACGATCATGAGCATATATACCACATCGTGGAATTGGCTCGCTAAAAAGTAGTTTTTCACAAAATGTTGCATGACATGCAGAATTCAGCGAAGATTGAAACTTGAAAAAAAGTGAGGTTGTGTCGAGCAGGTAAAATCCAAAGGAATTAGTCGTTCATAAAATTCAAAAAAAAGTTTTGTTGGGTAGATAGAAGAAACGTTTGAACGGTTGTGCCTACCTTGACTCAGGCAGGTAGGTAGTTTCCCGAGTGTTAAACGTCACATTTCGAACAGTAACATGTATGATAAATATAAACATTATTGTGCCATATATTCACCTTACATTTGATCGCTATCTGTCATGGTGGTATTACTTTGTGGTGGAGTGGAATGGCAATGCACGTTGGCAAGTTGGGTTTTGCGATGATGTGACTCCACAGTCCACAACTCTCACTATACCTGTATCGTATCAATGACACATCATACAAAAAAGTGTATTTACCTGTTCGTCACTTTTTATCTCTTTATCTGCCTGGTGGTAGCAATGGCAAAACGGAAATGAGACTAATCCGAATACTTTTATCGTTTCAGTAACAAAATCGAGAAATGGTATATAGTATCAAAGCAAAGTGTTTTTTCTTCTCTGGCCAAATACTGGTAATGATGTTTTATTACGCTCAATGCATAATAAATAGGCATAAGCATCCATATATCTACTGATATGAACGTACTAAACGTGAAATTTTGGACAGATTAGCAATGTTTGTACGTTGGAGTCAAATGGATGATGATTTGACTAATAAATGTCTGTTAGAAGGTAAAGGTGAAACACTGTGTTTAGCCTGTTTGTTCTACGGAAATGCTCTATATATAATGTATTTTAATTACAAGCATGCATTCCACCGCCGCAATCTACTAAGGACTATTTGATAAATAAATAATAGTAAAGCCTTGATGATAATGGCTGCTGTGTTGTAGCATAAAATATAATGACACAAAAATACGTAATCAGTATACACAGAAAGCGACAAAATTGAAATTTACGTGATACTACATGTTGATTTTAGTAATATTTGATAATCGGAGATTAACAAGAACTATAAACTTACTATAATAACTGACGCGGGTTACCAGGGACATTCATTCAAATAGTACAGTACGGTAGGCTCGTATGGGGCAGCGAAACATTTAATGTTGAATTACCCAATTACCCATTTGTCAACGTTAAAATTCGTAACATGAAGGAAGGTGGGTGTAAAAAACTCAGATTTGAGGGTAACATGCTACTTGAATGCTCCCTCATATACGAAATTGTATACATGGTTATATATATCGGGACCTGTTGTCATCCAATTTATCATCACTGCTTCGTAATTGTGTTAACAGCTTAATTTATTTATTCACATCGCCATTAACACCATTCACAAAACTAATTACAAGTTATATATAGCAGGCATTATAGCAGATTCAAGTAAACGGCAAATGGACCATCAATGTTTTCCTACCTTGTACGTGAGCTCCATACATAATCCTTAAATAAACGTACCGTTCCAAAACGGTGACGGTGATCTCTGGTGGTGGTGACGAACGAGTAAAAATGGCGAAAGTAGTAACATAAAACACGCGATAGATCATACAGAAAATTGGTAAAACCATGAATGGGGGCCCAGTCTACGCGGTGCGGTGGGTGCTTGTGCTGTTGTTGTAACAATAAGTCTGTGTTGTGTGCACCGTGCAGAGAGGAATGCCAATATGGCTGAATATCCATTCACATAAAAATGTTCTCCTTCATATTAACCGGTAACTATACATTATTGTTATACACGGGAAACAAAAGATTGCAAAGCAATAGGTTCGCATCATATTAATAAATAATGCACAACATTATGGTAATTATCGCTGGGCAAGCACTAATGTCACAATTTGCGTATTAATAACCATGTTAAGCAGTAATCATTATTATTAGTGGGCTTTTCATGAACTTTAACTTGATCAACGAAATTCTATTCTATTTACTTGTTTTTTCCTAAACAATCCCAACTTCGTGTAATATGTACCTATGTGTATATAAATACGCGTATAGTATATTCCGCTGTATGTTTCACCCGTCTCTTTGTCTTTCCTCTAGAATCCTCAATACTATATAGCGGGAACGTGGAAATAGTAAGGTATACCCACAATGGGTTCACAAAACGCCATTCAACTTTCCTTTCTTCCTCTCTCTCCCTCTTTCAGTTGTTTGGTTTTGTTATTCGTTATCATCAAGATGGATTAGCACCACTGCGCTGCTATCGGCCATACATCCAAAAAAATTTATCCAGACGGCCAACATCCACGCAGACAAATTCTGTCTGATAATCATCTCTCTCGCTCTCTCTCTCCCTCTTTCTGTTCAACCGATTATTTTGTCTAGGAAACCTACTATGCAGTCAGAGTCAGAGAGGCACGTAATTTAAGAGCACATGCACAAATATAGAATAAAAGTATATAAGTGTAAGTAAAAATCAAATATCTGATGAATACTAGATTGTTTTCTTGTAATACTGCATATTTCAGAAGAAATGGAAACAGTACGCAATGCATGCTTCGAGCAACATAAAAGTAAAACCCGTACACTTTAAAATCACGGTTATTATTATTATTATTGTACATACATAATCTACTCTGAAAGGAGGTAAAGGTAAGTATTTTATCCGGCATCACGTAAATGTAATTTCATGGTTTCATGGCTGAACTGTAAAAATAAAGAGCATTCTCTTTCTAGTCTCCTGAAGGAAGCCAATAATGCATTTACAATTATACAATTTATTGTGTTCTCATACACACACCGCCAACGATTTCTTTTCGACACTGACTGAGTTACATTTGAAAGTTTTGATTTTGTAATACCAATGCGGATCCCATTTTAACCTGACGGGTTGTGCTGGTACGGTTTGCACGTACTCTTCAACAACCAGTGCAGTGTGTGTAAGGGTAATAAAATAATAGTAATATTCATCGAGAGAGAGGGAGAAGTCGACGTAAATCAGTAGTAACCTTGCTACGCACACTACATCGTACTTGTTTCATTAAGCATAAAAGCATACTTTTTCCTACGCATTTTCCTTACTTTCAAAATGCGACGCATTTCATGGCAATGGTGGGCATATTGATCGCTGCTGCTCATACGGCCTTCAAAATTTTCACCGTCCATAAATACGAACCCTGATTTTTCATCAATATTAAACTGAGGAACTATATCATACAAAATTCCATTTTCCTGCATTTTTAAGAAAAGTAAAAACTGCAAAAAATAGCATTAAAAAATTAAGCCTCAATTTATTCTGTAATTCATTTCGCGGCTTAGTTCGTGTTAATTTTTTTTTTCGAGGGTCAATGTTTTGGCAATGTCAGTGTCTCAGCAGTCAGAGTCAGAGTGGTAGTAAACGTTCATTCAAAAACACCTCCGAAAAGAGAGGTGCCCATCCATGTTACCCGATATTGTATATACATAAATATAAACGAACATCGCATCATAACATAACTTTTATGCATTGATTGATAAAGTACACACAAATTGTATAGTGGCCGTCCACCGCCACGATACTATTAGACAGCGAACGGGTAGGTTAAAATATCTGGATTGTTTTCCCCACTACTCGCTATCTGTTACCTGATATACGTTTGTTTGCAAGGAAGGAAAAATGTGCGTGAGTGCCTTGAAGGCCTTTGCACACCTCTTCCCTCCACTTCTGGAACCATCGACGTAACGTAACCTACTAAACCACTAATACATTCATTCCACTATTGACTAAAGTACTATTTTGTTGTTTCCGCTGAACTTCATTGCTCGCAAGTAACAAATTTTCTGTCTGTCTGCCTATCTCTTTATTCTCACCGACTCACCGCTGCCCTAAACCCTTATGACGAAACAAGATTTCTCCTCTCCTCACCACTTATTATTTTTATTCTGACTCATGATTATGATGATACCTCTCTGCATTACTACTTTATTATCAGGTTTAAGTCTCATGTGTTCGTTCACCCACATACTGACAGTAAAAGCAAAGCTGAAAAGCAAACTTCAGAAGCTCTCGACTGGACACAGATCCCTAATACCATGCAACTTCGTGTTTTTCCCTGTTTGTGTTTACATACATGATTTGATTCTGTGAAAACGGAAAATCATCCAAAATCTGTCTATCCTGCAGAACGATACCACTTTTTACAATTATAACTATTGGCCCGTTATGTGGAATCTGACAGTAAAGTCAATACTACATCAGCAACAATATTTTTACAAACAATAAATATTGACTTTGCCAATAAATTGCATTTTCTATACAATGGAATTTAGGTAGCGGTATTTGTAGTGACAGCAGCAGGCATTTGGGCAGAGGACGCAAAGTACCTAACCAAATGGAACCGACATAACATGTCAAATAGCAAACGTGTATCTCCGTACCTAGTATGTACGTACATTTCGGCATTAACAATAATAATAATAATATTGTTATTATATTATTTCGCTGAAACTCACTAGCTCTCTTCCTCCCACACACACATACATACACATAAATGTACTTGTATCAATATTATGCCTAAGTATACTCTTATTCAATCTTCTCCATCATCGCGTTCTTTTTCAGCAAGAACGACATTACTATTACGGTTTGCACTTTGCTGTCAGAGGCAGAAGCAGCAGAAGCGTCACCATCATCCTCTATAATAATAGCATTACGTTTTCATCTACATTTTCTCAACTTCACTTACGCTCACGCTGCTACTCCACCATATCAACTAATAGGAAAAGAGGCGACGATCCTAAGTGAACAAACATCAGCGTAAAAGCAGTAAGGAGCCAGTCAGAAGAAGCGTTCTTCCGAGCTTTCGTACCTACTAGTAGCAGACATAGCATCAATCTGTAGCAGCATTCAACATTATCCTCCATCATTTGATGCTGATGTGAGATGAACAATATTACCTACCACCAGAGAGAAAGAGAGTGAGAGAAAGAGGGAGAAGTGATTTCATCAATGCATAATTTTTTTGGCTTTTTTAGCTCTGTGCTACGACGTATGACTACTACACATCATCGGCCTCGTCGTCATCACCAATCTACGATCTACATCAATCCTGCTTCTGCTTCTATCATCGTTGTTCTCAAATGTACTTCAAAATAATTGAGTTTATATAACATACTCATTATTATGTACACGCTTTGCCTTTTCAATCTTCCTCCGCGTTTCCTGTTGTCCTTCTTTTTCCTCGCCTCTCTCTCTCTCTAGAGCGAAGCATGGCACTTATTTTTGCATTCAGCTCCAGATTCATTTTTAAGCCGTGTGAAACTGGAGCTCCCTTAAAACAGGAGAGGCATAGAATGAAAGCGACCGCTCTGGCAGACGAAAATACGAAAAGGAAGAAAACCTTTATTCATTTCTCCTTTGCGCTCTGTATTTTCAGTTAGCTACATACTATGATGCTTAAACCACCTCTACATCATCCTATTTTACCGAAACGCATTTTTCAAACACGTGTTCTCTCTCTTTACCTTCTTCTTGGACCCTATTTCATTTTTCAAACAAAGTCGCACCAAACCAATACATACGCTTTTTTTTAGAAAAAAAGGTCAAAAAGAAGAATAGAGCAGCTTGCCTCAGCCTACTTAAATATAATATAGGTAGCTGCCTTCTGTACATAATACCATTTTACCTCTGCTTTTCCTTGGTTTTCAGTTTTGACATGAGAAAAAAAGATACCGTTATCCTATTTATTTTGTAGTAAAGTAATGCCAGGGAGCACTTTACAAAAAAAGAATGACGAAGAGGATGAAAAGAAGGTTACACGATGGAGAAGAGGATGGTGATGGGTCGTCAGTTTCTGAGAATGAATGGTGTGGCATGGATTCAGGATAAATTCTTTTGAAATGGACGATGATGATGAAAATGACGATAATGACGATGCAACTGGTAAGTTTGTGTTTAACAAAGACAAGACAGAAAAGCTAAGAGATTAAATATTGCCGGTTTCTACAAAATGATTATACCTACTGTACATGCTATGCTTCAAAAAGGATGGAAATAAATAGGGCCGGCAAGTGGCAAGCATGTATGTGAGAATTCACATTTCACATAGAAGTCAGTCAGCAGAAGAAGACAGCATAAGCTTTACTTACGCCTTCTCAAACGCAAGTAAAGTAGCAAAGGTAAATTAGAGCTGACTGACATACATACAACTACCCGGCGACTTGTTGTTTGGTTCACAAGCGAACACCAAGAGAAAGAATATTGCTACTTCCTACTATATCCGAAAAACTGCAACCGCCAACTTCTATTCTAAAAAAGATGAGCACTTTATGGAGTTAGGTGGTTGGGTGGGAAGTAAAACGGAAAGTAAAGGGTAGATTCATGGAAACAGTGAAGATGCAGAGCTCTGAGAAAAGCTCTGACAGTACAGAAAATTGCGAAGCCAATGCCCTCGTCTCTCTTATTTTAGGTTGCTCTCATCTTGGCACTCGCTGAGAATCATAACAACGACAAGTATCAATGTGCGTGTGTAGTACGGAATGAATAAGTTTGTTGTAAATGAAAATAAGTAACGCTCATGCAAAACTGTCTGTTGTGTATCCTAAAATACTAACGCTGGCTCCAGACGATGTGTTTGTCGAAAACTCATTTAAATTAGAAAAATAATAGCCTATTACCTATTATTAATTAATAGGGAAATAAATGGATCCGTGTATTTTGTTGCTAAAATACTTTTATACGGAATAAGGACTGTTCCTAAGGCGATCTTAGCAATCTGCCTGGTTAGGGATTGCAACAGCTACAGTGGGATGTATTCATGCATTGATCCGTACTCCGTACATGTAGTCAATTCAAACGCATTGGTTTAGGAAAAATCTGGACGGGCGGCCGGATAGCACTAGTAGTGCTTCACGCTTTCACAGATCAATAGGTAGGTTTGCTCGTACTATAGTAGTGCGGAAAAAGGTGATGATTACTTGACAATTTCTTACTCCGTTGGAGGAATAAAGAGCTAAGTATGCATAAAACTCTTGAAAGTAGATACTTAACGTATCACATGCTGTGATTAACCACGGTATTACAGATAAGAGTTGCCTCAGCTAACTAGCTAGTTAGCTAGAGAGAGAATGACAGAGAGATACTTCTAAGAAGTAACTTCTTCACAACTCTTAAAGAAGAAAAACAAGAAGTATTATAGTGCTTTGTTGTAACGCCTTCTCCAGTTTAATTATCTTATTTATTTACACCAGCAGCAATGAATCTTATATATATAATTACACATGCATATAAAGCTCTAAATAAAAAATTCAATTGTCATCAAAAATTGTCCGTTCAGTCTCGAAATACAAAGAATGCTTCGAAAAAACAACAGGGAAAAAAACGTGTTGAACTGAAAAAGAGACTTGATGTTTATTCCGGCTATTTTGTCTTGGTGATGATATGAGTAACGAACGAACGAAGTGTCCCATAACACAAGCTACCAGATCTTTCCTATAAATTGAAAACGCGTAATTGGGTTATTGTGATGGCGGCTTTTACCTAGCAATCTACGATTTCCAGCCCTAACTTTAATATATTTCGTAAAGAAACATTTACATAAGTCATACAAAATAGTCCCGAATGAATGACACATGGAAATTCTTCGTTCATGACATCCCGTCACATCTGTGACGGTCGTATCACTGGTGTTGATATAATATACTGAGAAAAGTTTTTTCTGCCTTCAATGAGTCAATGGTCCATGTTTAGTAAGATGGTTTAATTAAGTTCATTCATATGAGCTAACGGTAGAAGGTGGTAAACTGGGTTTGTACTTGTTTGATGCGATGAAACCTATTGCATCTCTTGTAGCATTAATACAAACTGCTGACGGTGATCAATGATACCAGACTGCTTAGCCTGTAAGTAATCCAGATTGCTGTCGGTATGTACAAATCCATTATGTGTGCTATATGACTGTCAACTGTATTGCAACAAAAATACGTTCTATTAAAATGCATTATTCATATTAACATGATTGCAGCATCGCTTTATCATCCTGAGCACAATCAAGATCAAACGATAATTTTCGTCGTTGCATATGATTTCATTTTGTATATCCAGAGATTCGCACATTCTTCACATCTTCATAATATAATGAATCTGCTTATGTTCAGATGTGCAACAAATTCTCATACATACGTATATTTGTTGAGGAGATATTAATAGTATATATACATTGTGCTGAGGATACGGGTACCAGGTATGCGTTACATACGTTTTTCGCGGAATTAGCCATTTATATCATTTATTTATTTGCTTCTTACGACCAGCCAATATGAGATTAGGATTATGTATATATATATTTATTTCCGTGACCGGTTGTTCGCATGATAGCACTTTGGGAAAACAGTATTTTGGAGTCTTATTCTCACATACCGTTAGATTGAGTCAATGGTTCGGACGATTTTGAGTTCTTATATCCAAATTAGTTCAACTTGGGTTATCAAAGGTTGCATTGATTACCTATTATGGCTGCCAACTATCAACACATGTTAAATAACTTTTTAGCTGATAACTCTCTAGTTGTAGCAAGGTTTTCAGCAACGTACTCTTATTGGTGCGGTATTAAAATGGCCCCCGGTGGAAAGTATCTTGACTAAAAAGTTAAGGGACAATTTTGTACGTTAACATTTAGCAAAATTTATTACCTTGGAGTCGACCTCGTCGCGGACGTAAGTCAGAATGTCATAGTTATCTGTGGAGTAATCTAAAACCGACATATGGTGAACTAGTATATCATAGAAGCTTGTAAAATCATTAATTATGTCAAAATGACTTGCTGGTCTTACGTCATGTTAAAAGCTTTAGTATTTCATAATTAGTACACGTACATTTACATTACTCGCATTACTGTCCTTCCTGAACAATTGAGCATTGTTTGCTGTTGCTCTTTATTTTACAATATACAATTCATAACCATGCCAAGTAACCCGAAAAATTATTTGCCGGCCGGCTTTATTTGCCAGAAATTTAGAATCGTTAAAAAGTACGCGCAGGGTAAAAATAATGAAACAGCCAAGCACACAAGGGCAACAAAGCCATTGTTCGTACCAAAGTGATGTTGGTTGTATTACACTGCGAATGCCATATAATCTACCTCTCCCATTATCATATACTTGGCTATACTGCTAGCTGCACCAATCGCTACCAGGACACTCCTACCAGTTTCTACGTTTTCTTTCTTTATAGTTCTCACTCGTTTTATCATCACAATATGTAATGATGACCGTCATCTGCCTTCTGCATTTATCACATTTTTCATTTTTATATTCACGGCTAAACTGTTCACGGTGTGAGTAATTCAGACAAGTATAAAATTCACAAATTATGTGTATGTGCATATGCTATATTGTACATTTGGTAATAATAATTAAATTATGATCGTTTAGTATTAAAACATCTCAGAAATAAAAAAAAACCATACACCCATATACCAAATGATGTACGTACGCGAAGAAGAAAATAAAAAGCAATATGAAAAGCTCTGAGCTGCAACTTTTCTTGCTGGCAGTGTGTAATATCAAGTGGCCAGAGTCACTACTAGGGAGTAGTGAGACAAACACCCTCCGTTTACATTTTTCATTTTTATAAATGC
>JAHZNE010005630.1:0-14710 GCA_027744055.1 Callyntrura sp. NNG-2020
ATAGAAAAAAATATGTGCCTTCCAAAATTCTTATAATATCATGATACATCCACATTATAAACATGAGCTCTTTAGAACGAACATACAAAATATGTTTTTAAATATTTATTGGAAGCTTAAACATTACCATTTTTTTGTTCTTGATTCTTGACTTTATGTATAGAGTGTGAGACAAGTTGTATGAGCGGAAACGTCATAAATGTATGCACCCATATCACCGCATGCACGACAGCATATTAATACGGTGTAGTTCACAATGAATGTGCTGGAAAGAAGGAGCCGGTTAACGAGCAACAGGGTAGAAGTGTTTTGTTGTTGCAGGTGTTTGATGAATGCTGTCTGTCGGCGGTGGTGGTGGTGTTTGTTTGTGTTCGTTCGAAGTTCGTTTTGTATTCGTGGTCGGTGGCGGACTGGGAGAATGTGTATACTTTTGTTTAGGTATACAGATACGTGTGTGTGGTATGTAAGTGTAAGGTGCAACGCGATTATATTTATACGTACTGCATGCTTCTACAGAAAAACGGTTTTAAGTTTTGGGTACGACGAACGAACTTTACATACCATTACAAAATGAACCCGGTTTACACAAGTAGCGAGGAGTGTCTGCTATTTGAAACTGGCTGAAAAATGTAATTTTCAAATGCTTGGGAAATACTCCAATATACCAATTTAACAAATCTCTCCTTTTCTGCCACGCAATGGTTAGTCAGTGTCACATATGTTTGGAAATGTGCGCGAAAAGTCAAAATATGTATTTTTTATTTTGATTACCACAGACCAAAAAAGGTTACTCACAATGCAATGCATAATATTTACATCACCGTGGATTCCAGGAAGTATGTTAATTTATATTATTTTAGATGTTTCTTATAATCTTATTTTTTACAATGATTTTGGTAACGTTTTGGGTACAGCCAATAGTAGTGCCTGGTGCGCCACCTGGTTAATTGCTAAGTTTGTATTTTGGTAGATTTAGGTGACTTAGCATTTGATTTCGCACTGCACTGGAAACCTGTAGAATGCTCGTTTTTGCTAATTTAATGCTGGAAGCATTTTCTATTTAAGTGAAGAAGGTAAAATATAAGGCTAAGAAACTGGAAACTGACTGTTACCCAATACTATTCTATCTACATATGATATAACAGGTTAGTTTAAGGGTATTTTAATTAGGCAAAAGGAAGCTCCTGCCCGGATGTCTGTACGTTGTTACGTTGTAGTTGAAAATTAAACTTTCTGGTTTCAAACTGATGTTTGAAGACCTTGCTGAAAACACTTTTTAAAACCAAATCAACGTTTAATATAGAATGTTTTAAACTACTTAATTGAAAATTTTCGAAAAAATCGGGGTAACTTTTTGTAAAATACATGGAAATCAAAGCTATAGTACAAACATACGGACAGGAGCTTCCTTTTGCCTATTTAAAATACCCTTAAAAGAATTCTCGTAAGGCTGCAAGATCATGTAGAAGGTGTACCTTAAATGTGTCAAATATAGCCGGTGAATAATATGTACATATTAACAGTTAATGGATGGACAGACATACATTATTCCTACGTTTTAATGGCGACATTGAGTACATCTATTTATTTATTAAATCTACGTAGTTTTATACGTCCTCTGTTTCCTGCACGCTGGTGCTGCTGGCGACGGTGGAGTATCATCAAGGAAAAGTACACTACGTATACTACACGTACACAATAACTTTGGAAAATCTACAAAGATGAACAGCCCAGTTCACTGCGTTAAATACAAAGTATGTGTGTGTATTATATGTATTGTCGATTGTCCAGAGAGGTAATGTGATTCCCCAATTTAGCTTAAAGCTAGACGGTGCTGCTGTAACAGTAACAAGGTGCCTCTAATTCGTTTCGTATTGTTCTTGCAATGCATTTTCGTAATTTACTTATTTAGAAAAGCACAACTGCACATCTATCCGTATACACACAATGTTTCAGATTTTTTAGCATTTTGTACTACTAACTGATGTAGCGTTGAAAGGAAGGGGCATGCACATTGCAACGACCGTTTTTGTATTATTCTCTATCGCTGAATTTAATTGATAATTATGTATATCGTTTTAATGAAAACTATGATATAATGTAAATGCCATTATAACACATCCAATTTAATATTTGCATCCAGTTTACTTAAATCCTTCTTTCAGTAACCCACCTAGCTCCAATAAAAATTCCGTATTTAAAAAAATATATATCAATTTAATATGACATCAACTAAATAATTGGTAAAAAAATGTTGGCTACTTATGGACCTGATGGCTAGTTTTTTTTACTTTTATTGTTTATACTTGCTTTAATTATTTTAATATAATTATACTATGTTCATCTAAAAACAAAATGAAATATTTTACCACGAAGACCACAAAACTACTTTTATGCATTTAAATTAGCAACTTTGACAAATCAACTAATAAAATTACAGTCGAAACGAGTGTGATTATTTTTCCCACCGATCCTGTACCAGTGTAATCATACGAATTCAAAATCGGTACATTTTACTAAAAAAGCTGAATTAGCACTGAAACGCTGCTGAAAGTCCAGTGGTTAAGAGACAACGGTACAGAAGAGTTGAAATAAACAATCACACGAGTCCCCATTATAAGGATACGAAGTTTTTTCTCTATATTTTTCTATAACGATAAAATTAATTAATATTGTATTAGTATACCTTTGGACTGCCGGTCTTTGCGTCCGGCGAAGCAGACAATCACTGCCAACAATACATGCGTATCCCTGACGTCCTTCTATTGTTTAAAATAGCAGGCCGCAGTAGTAAGTAAATAAGGTGCCGTGCCCACCATCCTCCCCATAAAAATGTAGCAAGGCGTTTCTAACAATGAAACGAATTATATGAACGGTGGTGAGTGAGTAGTGTGTGAAAATACACAACTGGGTTACCGGAGTAACCAATTCTCTGCAACCCTGCTGCACCAAAATACCACGGCAAGCATGCAGTAAAATAATTCAAGACTCCCCCCAACATCGCCGGTATAATCCGTCTTTTGCTTATCTTCAAGCCACGCACCAATGTTCACTTCAGAGAGTGTTCTCCAAGCAATGCTCTGCTCTGCTGGTCTTGTAAATCATCATCATCATCGGCCTCTTCGTATCCACCCTCTCCACATTATCATCAATATTATTATCATGGATTAGCTTCCACTTTTTGCTGCGTTTTTCGGAGCATTAAGTGGATATCGTCGTCATCATCAGCATTGTTTTGATTTGCTCGAGAGTTTTTTTCTCGGTGGATCATCCTCAACATTATCATCGAGTCGTCGTCCAGCGAGTGGTGGAGTTTGTAGTTAGATATTGTACTAACCGTAACATTAATTAATTATTAATGTTTTGTTTAGGAACCAGTAGAAATTCATCGATTGTTAGTTAGGCGTGACGTGTACAGTACACAGTCACCTAATTGTTCTTTAAAAATAGGGGAGTCTTTGACGCCTCCTGTAGTAATTTGTTTTTCTTTTTTCCCCTATCATTGCCATTGGAATTGGAAGTGAGAACCTGTGCACCTTGTGGTACAGTTGGCATCAATGGCAGTTAAATTAGTTGACAACGGTGTCGGGTATACCATTATTTCGGGGCGACATAAAGTAGTAAAGGTTTAAAAATAATTTTCTATTTTGGATCAACTCTTAACCCCCCACTGCTTGAGCACAGCGTTGTTGTAGAGGTTTAATAACTGTTGATCAGTGTTTGAAGTTGGAAGTTGTCAGTTTGATTGATTGTTGTGGGGTGGGAGTTGAGAATAAGAGAGAAGGTTAGGAAGAGGAGATAGAAAGTTAGGTGTGTGAAATGGGGGACTCCTCCAATAAAGTGGAGGTTAGTGTGGATGGAGAAGAGGGGGGGAAAACTAGCACTAGGGTGGCATGGGTGAAATTGGGTAAAATTTGGTGGCCTGGGAAGATTTTGGGGGAAGGTAAGAGGAATTAATTGAATTATTAGTCATTTTATTATGTCAATCTCTATAGTTTTTGGTCAGTGATCAGTCGACAGTTGTCAGTGAGTGAGTGTTCTAGATTGTAGAATGAATAGTTGAATTGTCGATAGTGGAGTTTTTATTAATTTGGTAATTATTACTAGTTTTCAGTTCATTAAGAGATTTGTTTTTTTTTAAACAGATGAGCTTACGGATGAGATGCGGGTTGAGTATAACCAAGTTAAGGCGAAAAGGTCGAAAGGCATAGAGAATATTCATGTGGTTAAATATTTCAATGAGGATGATTAGTAAGTTAACTAAGTATACTCTAATTACAATTTTATATTTAATAAATTTAGAAGAATTTTTGAATTTATAAGACCATTTAATTTTCTTTAGTGTGGTAACTAAAAATCCACATGAGATCATTTTGGACCCGGACATTTCTAAGAGGTTTGATCTCGTGAAACGAGGCCTTTCTACCATGAAGTCATCCTCATCTTTGGCGGACAACCACCGAACTCAGTTTAAAACTGATGTTCTTCTCGCGGAGCAACTGCTGGATCCGTCTGCGGATCTAACCGACATTACGCGCCTACTTGACGGTGAATCTTTAGAAATCAAGAAACCAGTAGGGGTCTCCAAATACGCGGATATTTTCCCATCTGTAGCAAAACCAGAAAAAGTAACACCTCCGACAACAACGCCCGGGGGGAAAGGGTCAGTCAAGTTCAACTTTCCCTCCAGTCGAATTATCAGTACGGCATCTAGCAAGCCGCCAAATAAGGTTAGTCCGTTGCCAAATGACCCCAGCAAAAAGTATCGGTGCAGTTACTGTGGCTATTCGGTAGACCGTGTGAATGTGCTGACAAATCATATGAAGTTCTGCCGGAGCAAGTCGGTAGGTAGTTCCCCTTCTTCAGCTGCCGTATCATTTTCGTCTACTCCGTCGCCCTCTCCACAAAGCCCACAGAAACACAAAGCTGTGGCGGCAGTAGTCGCATCAGCAACGACTACTCCAAGGAAGACCGACTCTCCAGATATAACCTCCATGAGTGTCGCGACCCCCGTTATGAAACGTGCGCCTGGAAGACCACCACGGAGTGGACCCAAACCCAAATTATTGGCCACCACTCCTACTGCTTCTGCTGCTACGGTAACGCCTGGGAAACCCAAGGCAGGAGGCACTGGTAAAAAGAGAGGGCGTAGGTCTACGAAAAAGGACAAATTGTTGAGTGATAAACAACGAGCAGAAATTTTGCAAGATTGGAACGACTCCAGTTCAGAGGGAGGAAACGATTCCGACGATGACTTAGACATGCCCCCAAGCAAACCTCCTGAATTGTTCCTGTTTGGATCGGAGAAAAATAAAAAGAGAAAGGCGGAGAGTTCACCTGGTGGAGCAGATGGCCAGGAAGAAACTAAAGCAGCCGGAAGTGAAGGGCAAGAGAAAGTGGAGGGAGGGAGTGAAGAGAACAAAAAAGTGGATGAAGATCAACCACCAGTACTCAAGAAACCGCGGACGGACAAGGAGTTGTCAGATGCCTTTGAAGCGTTGCTAAAAAATACAAAACCGGAATATGAAAAGTTGCTGGAAAAAGATATGCCAGGGAAGGGCGATGATGATGATGAGGATGAAGAGAATAAAATGGAGGTTGATGAAGATGACCACCGTTTGAGTGATATCGAGGAGGACGCCTTAATTGTGATGAAGAAGGTGGATGTTGATGGGGAAGATGAGAAGGTGGAGAAAGCGAAGGAAAATGAAGTGAAAGAAGAAGAGGTGAAGGAGGATTCGGAGATGGTGGTAGAAGACAAGAAGGAGGAGGAAAAGACTGCACAGATCGAGGAAATCCCGAAGTCGAAGGAAGAAAAGAAGGTAGAAGAGAAGAAAAAACCAGCCCCGCCACCGCCAGTGCGAGAAAGTCGAAGATCCAGAAGGGGTCGCGGTGCAGTCATAGAACCGGAGGTAGAAAAGGAAGAAAAAAAGGAGGAACCTGTCACCCCAGTGCCTGAATTGCCAACGAAAACGAAGCAAGCGGAAAAGAAAGTGGACACATCAGATGTTGTGGTGGAGATTGCTGCCCCAGTTACTCCTGTTCCAACAAGAGGGAGAAGGGGTCGCAGGGCCAGTGCCAAGATAGAGGAGTCAAGTAATAAAAGTACAGTTTCGGCATCGGAAGTAAATGATAAGGCTAAAACGGAAGTGACAACTACTCCACCTCCAGCAGTGGTAGCCAGTACACCCACTATCGTGGAAAAACCAAAAGGAAGAAGAGGACGGGCCTCTGCAGCGGCTAAAGTCACTGAAGTTCCGGTACCGGATGTGACCCCTCCCGTGGATGAACCTCCAAAAGTAGAGGAATCTAAAAAGGCAGAGGTGAAAGTGGACGAACCTAAAAAGGCAGAGGTGAAAGTGGACGAACCTAAAAAGGCAGAGCCTAAAACACCTGCAGCATCCACACCAACTCCCACTTTGGCGTCTACGAGAAGTCGTAGAGGTGCGAAGCCATCAGCAGTGATGATTGAGTCAATGTTAGATAGGGAAATGTACAGAAAACCTGGCCCGAAGGAAAAAACTGCAGAGCAGAAAAAAGTAGAACCGGAACCTCCTAAAGTGAAAGAGGAGGAAAAGGAGAAAGCAGTTGTTGAGACTTCTGCTGAAAAGCCAGTGGTGCCTGATAAATCTGCTGAAAAGGCTTCTGATAAGAAAAGTGCCCCGGTTGCTGATGTGAAACCAGTTAAGGTAGTCGAGGTCGAAGCAGCGGTAGAGGAAAAGAAGGAAGAAAAGAAAGAGGAAGAGAAAAAAGAATCAACACCGCAGCCACCATCCCCGGCACCAATTGTAGAGCCAATGGAAGTCGATGAAGTTGTAGTCCAAGAAAAAGCGGATGAACCAACAACGGAAACTCCAATCCCAGTTGTCACAGAACCGGAACCTGCCGTGGTGCCTAAAGGAAATAAAAATACTGCTCCAGTTCCTCCATCGCCAATTGTTGCCTCACCAAAATCACCAACTCCTGTAGTTGCTACAGAAAACGAAGAGACGCCGGCGGAACCTGTGGTGGAACCGGTTGTAGTAGAAGCTAAGAAAGTGGAGGTAACTCCGCCCCCGCCCCCTGTGAGCAAGGTGACGGGAGTAGCAAAGCCTAAACCTGTTCTTGAATCACCAAAGACGACGACGACAACAACAGCGCCACCAAAAACAGAAGTTGTAACACCAACAGTACAGGCAGTTACAGCATTGGAAAAGCCAAGCTCGACAGTTCCTGCTACCCAACCCGAAACCGCTGTCGTAACGCCCAGTCCGACATCGCCTGTAAAAGCCACCACGCCGGCCCCGGTTCTACAAAACAGCAAACCTCTTCCTCCACCACCTCCTCCAGTGACAACTCCTGTCCAACCTGTCAAAGCCACTACTCCATCACCTCCTGCGTCTCCTACTAAAGCTGCAGCCCGCATTGAAAAGAAGCAACCTGCCAAGTCTATCCAGACTTCTCCAAAGGCTACAAAAGCCGCGCCGCTACCACCGCCCCCTGTGGTCACTACCCCTCCGACAGCATCTCCCCCGAAACCTGCCCAAGAAAAGAAGACGCCTCCGGCACCTTCTCCTCCCGCGGCAGTGCTACTTCCACCTCCTCCTCCAGTTGTGGTTGAGCAAAAGAAAGAAGCGGCCGTTGCTCCTCAGCCCACACTCGCCGAACCCGTGGTTTCTCCACCAATCGCCGCTCCCGCAGCAGTTCCTCCACCACCCCCTCCGGTGGTAAAAGCACCCATCCTTCAAAAGAAACCCACAGCCGCCGTTCGGCCTCTTGTAGACACAAAGGAACCTCCCAAAGAAATCCCAGCACCGCCTTCAGTCGTCAAGGAGGCTAACAGGAAAGCGTCGTCCAAACCCTTGAAAGAGCCTTCTCTGAGTCAACAACCACCTGGTGTAGTTCAGCCCTCTCAAAACTTGCAGCAGCCTCCTAACCAACAAGCGCAACAGTCAGCTCTGGACGCTTCCGTCCTTTCCGCGGATGGTGCCGCCTCCGCCGTTGTGGACGAGGAGGAAGACGGAAAAAAGAGTCCCGCTCTGGTCGCCCAACGAGTGGTCCATCTGGTGCCAGTAGAAAATGCGGATGGTTCCATTACGTACATGCTCCTCAGCCTGGAAAATGGTGCCGACAATCCGAGCGTCCTTCTCGAACAAGGTGGGGATCAGGCAGGATCGGTCCTTCGATTGGACAAGGTGGAGCCGATGGACACCGGAAACGGACCTGGGCAAACCATCAACGTCCCTATGAATGCTTCTGAAGTGGAGGGGATCTTCCTCGACAAGGGCGTTGACAACGCGAATCAAATTGTGAGTGCTTTAGCGGCCGCGGCCACCACCGGAGGGGTAACCGGCTCTACTGTAAGAAAAAGTTATTTATAATCTATATTTCTCTATATATCGACTCGATTAACTGTTTACTAAGTTTAACGCTTAATATGCGGGTCTAATAAGAATAACACTTGCTTGGGTACTATTTAACGATTTGTGGCTTTTGACCTTTCCCTCCTCTTTGTGTACATTTCTGTCGCTGCTTTTTAAAACGTTGCTGCTGCTCTGCTGCTGGGTGCTGTCAAATAATTAGTCGATGATCGAGGGGACTTATGTCACTTTGGCTGTGGACCCTTCTTCAATGCTCGCTGGGGCGCTAACTGCTTCCGACTCGGTACGCCAAAAATAGCAATTCTGCTCCTCTTCAATCCTCAACGACAACAACACCGGAACTGCCCTTATTCTCTTAAAGTTCCATGTTAATCATTTTTTTACATTTGCTTCCTTCTTACCAGGACACCACCAGCACCTCCACGGCGACTATCCAAGGCCAGTCCACCATCGTGATCCCGGAAGGTGCCACCGTGTCTACGGCGTCCCCTCAAGATGCCGATGCTGGGCAGCAGGTCCTCTACGTAACGGAGGATGGCGCCCTGTTGGACCCTCAGAGTTTGGGACTGACATTCGAACAACTGCAACAGCTGTTAAATTCCCAGTAAAAAAACGACAAAAGTCAACATCGTATCAAGCCCTGTCGTATCTTTCTTCGTCGTCGTGTTTGTTAATATAGCAGTATAATAAGTTATATGGAAAATAAAACTAAAGAATAGTTAGACAACCGATTACTAATAAGTTGTAAGTATTCCGAGAACGATACCATGATATTTGAAAAGTACGAAAAAAATAATTAAAACTTTTATGACTTTTAGCAAAAAAAAGTATGCAAAAATATTTTAGGGTAGCGTTGTTTTCTGTAAATTTTGAAGAAAAAAAAAACTGTAAATGTTTCAAAAGTTTAATTGAAGCGGAAGCTTCGTTAAGAAAAATTTGAATCAAAACATAATTAAGGAATTTTACGGTGTAGAATAAAAATCGAAACTTGAAGAAAAGTAAAAAACGGTACTTGTAAAAAAAAAGATTTAGATTAAATGTAACGTACATAGGCTAACTTTAAATGCACTGTGTATACTCCAGAAAAGCGATGATGATGATGAAATGTTCTTAAGTTTTTTTGTAGACGTTGTTCTTACTGTGTTGTTATATAGGTATTTGTTGCAAGTTTTTAGCTTCAAAAGAAAAGTAGAATGGGATGTTGTGTTAAAACTACTTATTGTTGTGTAACTATTGCTGCAAAGTATAACCAAGTAATGACAATTTAATTTCAGATATATGTTGCATGTTCTTCTATTCTAGGAAACAATTTTTTTTGTTTTAACTTCTTATCTTGTCCAGCAGCCTTGTTTTTTTGCGAGGGCATTCTATGTAAAGTTAGTAGCAGGTTAGTAGTGTATACGTCCGTGGTTATATATGGAGAGTCTTGTAAACAGTGATGCGGAGATGATAATGATGATGATGACGATGATGCTAATGCGTCGCCTTTTCTGACGTCTCTCTCTACTGCGTCGTGTCAATAAAAATATAAAACACTAAATATTGAGCGGGTCTTGGGTGTAAAATCGTTGTTTTATAAGAGCATAAATGAAAAATGGCAAGCATAAAACTTCATAAAAAGTGATAAGGCCGGTAGGAGAAAATGGATGGAAGGAGGGAGGCACTCCCACTTCTCTGCTGGTATTCGTCATGATGGCAACGCATCCAGCATCCATACATCAGGGACATTTGGGTTCTCATGTGAAGGTTTTCTGTATGGTATTACATATTGGGGGCCATAAAGTTTTAAATTTGTCTTTTTTACGGGGAATCCAGAAAAGGAGAGTGACGAGCGTCACGATAACCATAAAGCTTTTGCTATTAAAATTTCATGGAGATGATTCATGCTCCCCTCTGAGTCCAGTGATTGGACATCGTATATATGGAATGGTGATTCGATATTGTATTGTATGTTTAAAAAATTTATAGAGGAGACAATTTGAATTTTTAGGAAAGTGAAATGAAGATGTTTATTCAAATAGAGTTTCTATTCTTTCCGTGAGAATGCTAATTAGGAAATTGTTCACATTTTGATTTCAGCGGACATAAGTGGAAATGGAGTGAGCATTGTTGATTGTTGTAGTGGGTATAGTTTAACCGTAGTAGTATCCTCCATAAGCGGGGACTCCATATCCGTAGACATATTGTGGTTGTGGGCCAGCAACTGGAGCTGGAAGTGGGTTGGCAGCAGCGGAGGCAACGGCGACAACCGCGGCAACGAGGAGAAGGATAGCGAACTAAACGTGGAATAAAATAAACAATTTGAGAATTAATTACTAACTTGAATACATTTTATAAAAATTTAAGAAATATTTGGCTTATTTCGCTTACCAAGCGAGACATTTTGGATTGGTTTTGTTTGATGTGGGTTTCCACAAAGATTGTATTTTGGTTGGTCTGGTTTGGCTGGTGTAGTGAAACTGATGCAGAGTCTGTCTTGACTCGCTCTATTTATACTCCTTCTCCAGGAATACATACTTTCATTCGCTCGCTGATAACAATCGCGGGACTCTAATAATTCCACTCACTTTTGGTAGCCCCAGGCTTTCTACCTGTGGTGAAGGTGATGGTGGTTTTACAGTGAGCATTCAGAAGTTTTTGCTCCTTGTTCCGCACATATGTACTACGTCGCATTGTTTATTAAAAAATGTGAAACGGTCTATATAAGTGGGTTAGTAGTAAATTTGTGGACAGAGAGGTATCCCTGTCTCATAAAGCTCATCTACTCACCATCGTTATGTTTATCTTCGCAGAAAAAAACTTCAACAACCGACCGGTTTTCGTTATACGTCGATACAAAACACATCTCTTGACTTCACTGCCTTTTGATTACACCCGACATGAATCATCGTTTTACGTCTTTTACGACATTTTGACAGAAAGACTTAAAAATGTGAATGCGGCAAATCATTTACGATACAAACAAGCCGTTGAAGTAGTTTCTAAAATCGCATGGGTCTACGAAGTTAAATCAAGTTACCGCAAAACGACTTTGAATTGGAAATTGCTCTTTTACTCGGGAATGTCGAATTTTAATCTAATGTTTTACATTGTACTGTTATGGAACTGTAATTTGCGTTGCACTGCACACCTGTGACGCATGAGGTATTTTAGAAGATTTTGATTATATCGGCGACATGACAATGGAAAATTTAGATACATCGTTTATCTACCACATGCAGTTCAATAAAATTCGAAAGTTGAGATAACATCTATTTTTATAGTATCTCACTAATTGTAAATAAAGCTTTTACTTGTGCTGATGAGTACAAGCATTTTTGCTGGTTCCTTTTCATAAAAAAACACCGAAATTTCCAATTAGACAGACAAATGGATGGCAGTATTTCTCGGCAACTCCTACGTTTCCCATTCATTATTAAATACGGCGTAAATTTTGCATATCTGCATCATTATAAACGACATAAAATCTTGTACTATTCAACTATTCAAAGTCAGAGAATTTTTTTGGATAATTTGTCAGTTGTGCGATGCAGGGGTTTGGGGAACACAATTTCCATTATGGAATTAAGATTATTGCCGACTAATCGATTATATCCGTATTAAATGTTACTATGAAACCTGAAAGGTCAAAAATTCCTAACATGACGTGACGAATATTCATTCGAGCTCAGTTCTCTCTGGCCACAAAAGTAAGATACACGGGCTTAATCTTCATAAACAATCAACTAGATTATTTGAATTTACTGTTATAAGTTTCATGGGAGTTAATGTAGTCAATGAACAGTGAAAGAGACATTTTATACTATAAATAAATGTCAACCTCAAATTGAATGATAAAAAAGAAATGGAGTTAATTGATTTTTAGAAAATGAAACGACGATATTTATTTAAAGCCAATTACATCAACGACCATCAATTATAATTAGGTTGAATTCAGCCATAGAGGTATCCTCTGTAACCGGTGTATCCATATCCTCCGTACAAATATTGTGGTTGAGGAGCAGCAACTGGGACTGGAAGTGGGTTGGCAACAGCCGTGGCAACGGCGATGACCATGGCGACGAGGAGAAGGACAGCGAACTGAAATTTGGAAATATAAAAAAGCTTAAAATTTGCTTTGGTAAATTTATATTGCATAATAAAGTGATATGCAAATAGAAATACGTTATACCAAGCGAGACATGTTGCAGAAACTGGGGGTTTCACTGGATTTGCTGGAAAACTGAGTGATGATAGTACAAGATCGGTTGTGATAATGAGCTGATGCGAACACTGTCTATTTATACCAAATTTAGAGAGAGACGATCGCATGGCAGCAGGATACTGGATACGGTGTGTTTTACCAGTTGAGTTGAGTTTTTGTATCGTTATAATTTTTTTACTAAACTTTTTTTAACTTTTTTTTATTGACAAAAAATAAGTAGGTATATAAATTATTTACTATGATGTTGGTATCAGGACTCACCACTCACGACTAGAATCTTCGTTGCTTTTATGGGGGACACTAGGTATTTGGGTATGTGAACAGATAAATCTTTATTATTGATAGTTGTATGTATAGTGCAACCTACAAAACAAAGTTGTAATTTGCAAATTGCGACTGCAACATTTGGCGTTCATGAAACAGTTTTCTGACCAGTTCTACAAATTAGTATTGTAGGGCTAAAAGTGAAAATATAAAATATACACCCGTATTTTATCAGCGGTTATAAGATTGATTATCTTCGCTGTAATATTTTGCATTGTGATACTGTTCATAAAAAATCGGTCATTTTTGTCATTTCAAATATATGACTTCCAATTGATATTTATTATTATGATATTAAAAACGGACTTTCTTGGTAAGTTTACGTGTGGAGTCAGATGGATACATTGGAAGTTTTGAAAATGGGGGTTTAAGTTACTATTTTTAATAAATATTGAAAATTGAACAAAATGTTATAAAAGTTATGATGTAATGCGGAATCTGAAAATAAAAAATTCTTGAACACTGATATACGAGGGACTTTAATAAATTGTTTAATATTGGCGAAAACTACTAGTGAGTCCCGGGAGAATATGAAAAATTCAGATTGTACCCTTTTCGCCAATTTTGATGTATTATAAATGAGTGATCGGTCTGAGCACAATGTGCCAAGTTTATTTTAAAAATTATTTAACGTCCAGTGTTTCATGTAAACAAATAAGTCATTTTAAAATTAAAATCGTTTTTCTAACAGTTATTAACTTGAGCATCATTTTGACGACATATTTGAATGCAAGCATCCGGCATTAAAGCAGTACAGCAGTAAGGTTCCTGTGAACCACAAGTGATACTCATGTAGACAAACATATAAAAATAATAATATTAACATAATCTTGTTTCGTTTATGATAACTTACAGAGTTTGAAAAAAGATGATATGATACTTTAAATCTCTTTGTAAAAAAAACCCACTCATTATCATATCTCATTTGGCAGATCTGATCTGAGACTATATGCTATCAAAGCAACATATATGCCTTTTGATCCGCCGCCGATAAAAATATTTAACAGCAAACTAAAAGAAAGGAAATCACAAGCCACTTGTTTAAACCAATCAAATGCAATTGTAATGTGTACAAACAACAAATTCGACATTCTATTACATTGTACAATTAGGGAAACACTCACAACGACGGATGACAACGCTTATAAATAACAGAGGTACCAGTAAACCTTGCATTATCTTTTTACTATGATAATACACATTATAAATACCTTTGTATTCATTAAAATTTCAAAGAATTAGTAATTCCAATGATCAAAACACGAAATATACACACATTAGATGTTGCGGGAAAATACTTTTTCAGGCCAAATTCACCTAAACGTGTATGGGTATATTAATTAACCGTTTTACGCAGTAAACAAATTATCGCCTTAACACGCTCTTTTCTTCGTTTCATTGTAATTCGCTCCATATGTAACCATGGAAATCATATTAATGGAAAAATTCAGATGCAGATTCAAATAATGCTGCAAAAACATTAATCGTGTGGTCGCGATGTGAACCCACAGATAAACTTCACGTGAAAATGTATGATAAAAATTTAACAAGTTAGTTGATTTCAACGACGAAATTTATTTAAAATTTGAATTTTTCATGTTTGCGTGTGAATGCCAATTAGGACATTTTAAACATTTCGATTTCAACGAACATCATCATCATCAATCAGTTCAAATGAGGGATTTGAATATTTTGGTACAGTTTAACCGTAGAGGTATCCTCTGTAACCGGTGTATCCGTAACCTCCATACAAATATTGAGGTTGAGGAGCAGCAACTGGGACTGGAAGTGGGTTGGCAACAGCCGTGGCAACGGCGATGAC
>JAHZNE010005631.1:0-13561 GCA_027744055.1 Callyntrura sp. NNG-2020
GTCTCAACCGGTGGTGAGTACGTCACAGCTGGAGGTGGTGGTTGATAAGTCTCAACCGGTGGTGAGTATGTCACAGCTGGAGGTGGTGGCTGATAGGTTTCTACCGGTGGTGTATATGTGGCAACCGGAGGAGGTGGTTCGTATACCACTGGTGGAGGTGGTGTTGGAACTTCATAAGTCACAGATGGCTCATATACTGTTACAGGGGTCTCGTAAACAACTGGTGGTGCCGGTACTGGAACTGGAGAAATGGTCGGTGGAGGCGTTGGCGGTGTGTAAATAGGAATTACAACTGTAGTTGGGCCCTGAAAATAAAACAAATGTAGTTTCATTGTAAAAGCCGTATATTTCTACAATAATTAGAAAGCATATTAAAGCTTACGGTTGGTGTTGGTGGTTGTGGCCTATCAAGGCATCGTACAGAGCCTAGCCCTAAACATGGTCCAATTACACCATAATTTTGCACATCGTAAGGATCTTTTCCATAATAGTGAACACATTGGTCACTTGGTACACACGGAGCCAAATGTATGAATGCATCCTGTTAAAAATGTGATAAATGTGTATAAATTCAATATTTCAAAAATATTTGAACACAAATAAACTATTAACTTACCACTGGCCCTGGCCAAGGATCATCAATGCAGCACAAGTTAAATTCTCGTCCACATACGACATCATTCTTTAGGTTCTGCAATAACGCACCCATTACAGCCACTACTTCAGGTGCACAATGGCCTGGTGGGACACAACCGCAATTCGCATATCCATTCGGCGTAGTATAAGGTGGAGGTGATTTATGTATGGGTGGTGATGAAATATAAGGTCCGCCAGGTATAATCCCTGGATTCCCTGGATTGTAGCCAAAATCACCAGTAGATGACCCAATATGAAGGGCATTCACCACGACAGAATCTTCGTCGGGTTCATGAGAATGAGCGTGTCTGTGAGCATGTTCCCCATCTCCATGTAGTTCTGGGTGATACTGTCCAGTTATGTCCCGAAAAATCCTTTTCAACTTGGAGTCTTCATTACCATCTTCAAGTGGCGTTGAAAAAGTAAAATGAAACAGCAGCATACAAAAAATGAAAGGCCGGATGAGCAGCATGTTGGCTTGCTCTGAAAAATGAAGAAAAGATTTTACAGAAAAAATTGTTAATTTCTATGCATTGTCCATGACTAGATTGGAAATAAAAATTCAACTTACCAGGTAATGTTCCCAGCTTAAAACAAATTTTTAAAACTTTAATCGGTAACAAATCAGATCTAGCTGTTACAATTTTGAATTTTATGTAGAAAAATGATGGGACTAGCGTTGGGATCCTGTCCTTCTATTGTTGCGTATGTCCGATTGGACTGACGAACAAATGAAGACTGGCATGAAATTTGGGTTTGAGATTCGTTAGAAAGAACAAGGATCAGTGAAACGAACATTTACAATAAATAACTGGCGGTGCGCTTGTATTAATGTTCATAAACTCTTCTTATTTCATAGCTACGTGATCTACGATTTTTCAACAGATTTCATTTTTTTCTTTGTAGTTGTGTATTGAATGTTAACTTGCATAAACATGTAAAGTTATAAGCACATTATTTTTACGATTATTAAAGTTATTACTATATACGTTATTAGTAGTAAGACACAGAGAAAAATACAATGTAAACGTAATGCAAATAATTACTTTTTCATTCAACAAATTTAACTTACATTAAACAAACAATAGAACCGTTTCGCATCCTCAAAACGCCATGTTAAAAGTAGCTACCTATTTATCCTCTGTCCTACATAAATGACTAAAATGATTTGGTATTAGATCTGTAAATAGCTTGTAACTTAATTTGCATCATTCTTCTTGTTTTCGCCATTCAAATAATTTTCTTCGAGATTATCACCAGCACTGCATTGGCTATCATTTCGCTGCTGTGCACTCGGGACATGCTCTGCTGAAGCCGATTGCGAAGGAGCAGGCATGGCACTACTTTGGTTCGTAGCTTCTGGTGGTTGTGGAGGATCCACGTCCCTTTCATAGTCCGGAAAAGAGGCAGATCCTTCGTCAGTTGGTGCTTGGTTGGCCGGTGGAACCGTCCGGCATTGTGACTGTTGCTGGCGACTAGAATGCGAAGTACTGTAATAGCGGTGACGTGATCCATGATGATGCTGAGATCGGTTATGGTGTGTTTGAGGTGGATGTCGACGAGCAAAGCTAGGCGATGTAGACGCAGAGGATGTCGTTGACGATGGCGGTGAGTCAGATACTAGCATGTAACTTGGACAGCTCAGCAATTCTTCAGGAGTGGAGAACACCCTGCGACTAGACCATTGTCGTCAAGTTAATTTACATAATGCGCATAGATCCTTGAAGATGCAGAATTTTGTTTGTAACAAGTAAAAAAATTCATGATGTATATTACTTACCTCGGCCGCGACCACATTGTTATATCATATACTTCCATTTGCAACTCAGGACTGAGTTCTTCAAATAGCTCCTTCGCCATGATTTCTGGATTTGCAGCTATATACTCCATGGCTGCCGCCTTCAAATAAAGAATCAACGAATATATACTTACTGGCCGGTCCTTCACCCGGTCATTTCATTAAAGTTCAAACAACATATTTAAATGAGTACTTACTCTCAAGCTACGAGCATTGAACTGGTCAGCCATACTTAGAAGAAATATCACTGAATTTTCATCTAAATGCCTTATTGCAAGCTCTTGTTCACAATACAGTTTCAAAGTATCCACTTCGTATCTTGGTATAAAACAAAGGAATTCATAAAACACTATCCTCCATAAAAAATATCAGAGTAAGATGTATTTGGTACAATTTATATATATACCTGTCTGCCAAAGCTATTAGGTCAGTTAAAATTTCTAAGCTCACGTCAGATCCAATTTGCCCAGTATAAATAAATCTCATAAACAGTTGAAATACTTGTGAGGAACAGTCGTGTATCACTATCCTCCTAAAAGTTTTTCAAACATGAACCGTTATCATTCGGTAATGTGATTTCTAAAATGGTATGCATGCATACGTATTAAATTTTACTGTTTGTTTTTAATACTTTTGAATAGACTCCTTCATTCCAGAAAGAAGTGCCCTACGAAACCAATCACATCTGGCAGCAACAATCACCCGATGGGCTGGAAACTCTTGCTTTTCTCCGTCTAGAAAATATATATAGAAAATGCAACTTGCTACATTTATTGTATACGGGTTTAGGACGTTCAGAACAAAAGACTATTATCTCTACTACAATTTTCGTAATCATTTTACCGTATTCTATTTCAAAGACCATGTCGGAATGTGCTTTTGAATTGAAAAGTGTCACAGCATTCTTGGCCAGAATATTCTCTTTTGATTTCTTAGGCGTACACAAATTTTCAACCAAATTTAACTGAAAATATGTAAATCGTCATTGTAAGAGTGAATTCTCACAAAAAATTTGCTTTTTGGAGAATTTGCCTTGTAAATTTTGTAATATGAAAAATGTAAGTGTATGGCTTACATCTGCGTTTTCATGTGCTCCTGAATTGCAACCGTTTGATGAAATATGACTGTGCTTATTTTTTTGATTTCCATTTCCTGACCCAGGAGAATATGTTGGAGTAAACGAGAAATATTCTTCAGAAAATGATGAATTTGACGAAGCGCATGACGATGATGTGTCAGATGAGCTCAAAGCACTGCTACATGATGCAGATGCAGAATCGGCACTAGGTTGCCCGGATGAGTCAGAAGTGGGGGAAACAATTAGCTGAAGGTTTACTAAACTTTGATGAAATTCGTCCCTTTGAACTAAATCAGTCAAACAGGTGAAAAACTTTTGAAGACTTTCCTTCTCAGATCTAAGATGGTGAACTGTTCGGCACTGTATTGGAAAATTTAAAAAAATTAATGAAGATATCTTCAATATATTCAATATTACAGGAAAAAATATTGTGCTGCTAATGTATTGATTCTTTACCACTTGAGAAATTGCAAGTTGTAAGCAGAATTTAAAATCTTTCCACTGAAACCGATCATCAAACGCAATCATAATCTCTTCAATGCGTAGGAGGAAAACCGGAAGTTCCTCCAGAAGCTGTTCTAGGTTCCTTGACACACATCTTATTTTTACAGCTTCTGTCATCTCTTCAAAATTTTCTCTGCAATAAAACAATAAGTATAACGATAAGTATAGTATATACGTTGAACTTATTAAAATATTCGTCTGAGCAAAAATGGTGCGTTTTTGCTTACTTTTTCTGCACCAAGTACAAATATATTGCAGCTACTTGACCTTGAACATTATAAAGCTTCACAGTTTCTCTTTTTCTAAAAATTGAATACAACGTCTCAGTTAAATTTTCCGGCTCCCGGTTGGCCGATGTTCCAGGAGGGGGAGTAGTGTTGTTACACTTTACTGGTTCACCAAGTAACCCCCCGTGAGTTGCTGACCACCGACACCAAATTTCATTACAAGCATCACGTGCCTCCCTCATTAAGTTAGATAAAGCACCCAGTAATGTTTCAATTTCAGGAGCCACATGAGCCGCAATATCATTTCGATCAGATGGTCTAACCGTGGAGAAATCATTTTTAATGCTTCGGAGTAGAGCGACAAATTGGGTTAAGAATATAGGTAATCTAGTCTTTGCATATCGAAGAATCTCAAGACGCTCGTTGCGTTGCAATTTTGGTGCTTCCTCTCCGTAAAGAACACAAAGTTCAACTAACTTCATGCAAGCCACGGCGGCGTGTCTTAGAGCTTGCTTTATCACGAAACAAAACCGGGATGGATTTGTCACAGAATTTTCTCGAAATGAGGAAGTCATCGCTTCGGCGCAGGAATGCACTTCACCAACAAGTTTCACAATTTCTACGGAAGAAAAAAAAGAAGCATTATTTATATGTGTTTTTAGGGGAACATGTAAGGAACTGTTTTCTGCTAATCATACTTTGTTTTAGTGTGATACGGTGTAAATAGTCCCGACACATTCGATTGAATTCGTCCATATACTTTGGCGCCTTTTGAATGCATCGTCGTGCAGTTTCTGGTGACAGAGTTGATGGAAGACTTTGAGAATACAAATAAAACATGACTGTTTCTAATACTTCCGGTGACAAACCCTCTAGTTCTTCATGTTTAGAGCCACTCAGTTCCAGTATAACGGAATGGACAAGTAACTATTTCCAGGTAAAAGATAAAATAATACAATATTACAATCTGTCTTATTTTAAATGACTGAACAATAGTGGAAACTTGGCCTTTGGATGGTTGTCCTTTGTATAGAGATCAGATTCGAGTTTTTACCTGCTTTCCACTCCATTCTACACTTTCACCTGAACGCGGTAACTTCATGTCGGAGAAATATCCTTCTAATGCAGCCAAAAATGAAAAAGGGAAATCTAATGTCTGTTGTATTGGCATAATTTGCTGACACTGAATCATACACCATCCTTCAAACGTTAACAGCATCATGTCTCTTGGAACAGGTCGATCAACCCAAAATTCAAACATGTGACCCGAAACTGCTCCAGTTTGAATGCACAATCCAACAAAAGTATGCACGACTTCATAACAGTCACACTGAAACAAGGGAAAGTCAACGTCCACCACCTCAGGGGGTAACTCCCATCGAATTTCCCCGTTGTCTTGCAGTACAAAAATAGCTCTGTGTACCAATGATATTCCAAATTCAGTTTTTAAATGAAATCTGCACATATTGTAAACGTGAATGCAAATACAAATTACCCGTCAATTTGCGCTGGTGCTGCATTACGAGAGGTGGACACGTTGACACATTCAGTAATCTGTAAAAAACAATATTTAATTTTAGATTTTTGCTAGAGAATATCAAAGTCAAAATAGGTAAATTTCTCAACGATATATCAATGTCACACCTTCCACGTTCCATGAAAAACGTCGACCGACATATTTCAAAAGGTTCCCTTGTCAGAAGATAAGATGGAACACTCTGTAAAGATTTTGAAATAAACTTTGTATTACAAATCTAGCTCACATAAATATCGCAAAACGGAGAAACATTGGCTTGGCGCACTTATCGGAATGCTTAGAATAAACTAAATAGAAACTACTATTACTATTGTGAAATTTAAATTGAAAAAGCTCTTGACGATACATTACTATTGATCATGGTATGAAGTCAAAGCAATTCAAGATACCAAACAAATTTAATATTACCCGTTACATACGTTAATATCCTGTTTGCTACGCTACACTTTCCTGGTGAAATCTAAGCAAAACCTACAGGTGAAAACAACTGCTGAGGGGTTTAAAAAGAGGATACAAAGTTCAGGTTACTGCGCTTGTATGTATGGGTTCCAAAGACATTTGTAATAGTGTTGTTCCAGGTTCCAACGTTTCTAGATTCTTCGCAAACGAAATGGGAAAACCAAAATACCAAGACAGAAAAACTTACTTTGAAATCATATTACTTTGGAATACGTCTTTAACGAAAGTGTCGTTTTCACCACTAACACTAAGAGTTACTTCGTTCTACCTCACCTGAGAAATATTATACTTTTTGACTCTGACCCACTTTGAGTATCTGTGTCAGGGGCAGCTGCTGCACAGTTCTCTGCTGTTGATGAAATAGTCTGCTTGTTTCTAGTTCCAGAAGCTATTCCACCACCATCATCACCATCATCATCATTATATCAGCATAAAGAGAGAAAGTAGTATCCAGATATTAAGATGATGTGTAGTAAAGGACTATCTCCCTACAATTTCCACTTATTGTACCACTTTTACCCTGAAATCCAGTTTGCACATACCCTCCAACTCTCCCAGACACTTGGAAAATCTGCTGGAGAGAGCAGCATAAAATCATACACAGGAAGAAACAATATTGTATTTTCGTCTGGTTTCCTCCATTCAGTACGTGCTGGGCCCTCCTCCGCATCCAATACCAACCAGACTATCACGTTACATACTATTCCCAGTCCCCAGTTATCATTACTATTGTTTTGTTGCTGCTGGTGAGCTGTCATTCATTGCATTACATTTTACTTCGCTTTGCCCACACAAGGATGGAATAATTTTCTCCAGTAAGAAGTCGTACGTCGTACTCTACTAGCCCACTACTACGACTACATCAAACATCTTGACTCTTTCCTGCTGTACGCTCACAGACAACATATAATACAACTTTTCGTTCTTTCTATGTCACACTAATAATCATAATCTTATGGGTATGGCTTGATTGCGGAATGACGATATCTTCGTTTACCTGGTTGGCTTCGTCTGTGTACACGATACCTACATGCTAGTTGGTGCACTAAAGGGAAAAAAACAATAACACATCTCCAAATCCACATTTCAAAGGAAAACGAGAAGAACAATAATATAGTCTATCCCAACAGCAGCATGTTCCTTAATAAAGCTTTGATGCCCACATGATGATGTTTACGTCCAATGTAAAGGCAATAAGTAAATACAGTCTTTTCTCTACGTTTTCCACATGTATAAACGTACTTTCACGTAATACGTTAAAAATGATTACTTTCACCAAAGTTGAACTTTAGTGTGTCAAAAGCGCGATTTTTGTATATTTCAACGTTGTGTAACTGCTCCATTACGCTAAAATCCAGGTATAAGTGGATAAAAGTAGCTAGTGTTTCACGAGAAGCGTATCTGAATCGAGTTATGGACTTACTTGCACCATTACTTTTAGATGAACCAAATTTTCAAGCGTATCATTTTACAAATCATGGCCACCAGGGCCCACATTTCACAACATGTGCCAAATTCTGGACGAGTAAGTCCATCTGTGATAAAGAAATGGGACGCTATTCAAGATGAATTGAGAAAACAGATAATCCAGGATGATTCGGAGCCCTGGCAGCTTTCTTCTGAGAATCTCAGGTTTTTTATTTTAAAAAAATGCACAACCATATATGCCCATCCGCATTTACCATCAAAGTGAAACTAAACTTAATATTATTATGTAACAATAATGGAAACGGATTAACATTATTCCTTCAACAAGAGTACATTAACAATGTACATATATTCACAGTGGATTAAAACGAGTCGCCGGTGTGGATATATCAATCCCAACCTCAGATCACAGTGCCGAAGAATGCGATGCGTTTGCTGCTGTCGTAATTTGTCAATATCCGGATCTAACGATTGTTCATGAAGAAACGGAAAAAGTACGCCTTACGGTGCCGTATTTACCAGGTAATTATTTCTTATCCTGATGTCACTCACATCAGTGATGCGTATGTGAAAAGTTATGGAGCTACGCTTTCCCCTATCACAAGTGTTTGTTTATCTGTATAAAACATATTTCAGGGTATTTATCTTTTCGAGAATCCAAGCCAGTGATTGATCTCATAGAAAAAATTGTTCGCAATTTCCCTGATAAGACTCCAGATGTTCTTCTTGTAGACGGAAACGGTGTTTTACATCCACACAGATGTGGACTAGCTTGCCACATTGGTATTAGTACGGGAATAGCAACAATAGGAGTTGCAAAAAACTTACACTTGCTTGAAGGTGTTAATACGACAAAACAAATGGTACAAGGTATGCCGACTGCCGGAGATCACACACTAATTAAGGATGATTTCAACAACACTCTAGGAATGGTAAGAAAATCAGTAACAACAATGAAGTACACTTCCAAGTGAGAAGTGAGGGTGCATCACTTTTCGTCTTTATTCATATCCTACAAATCAAGACACTAATAATAACAATTTCTGTTATTAAAAGGCACTTAAAACGGCAAACGATGCCAAAAATCCCATCTACATATCAATCGGGCACAAAATAAGTTTGGAAACAGCTAAACGGGTAGTTTTGAAGTGCAGCAGGTTTCGTATTCCTGAACCTATAAGGTTTGCTGATAACATTTCACGGGAACTTATTCGGAAAATGGAGAAAAAATCGCAGTCTGAAACTATTTAATATTTATGTGATGTACAATAGATATGACTTTACTACTATTCATAGAAAATCATATGTGCATCTATTTTAGTAAATAATATCAATAAATTGTTTTATGAATTTGATATAATGAATGATACAAACGTAGTACTTACAATTAGAATATTTACACTAAGTACATATGTATATATTTGTTCAATTTCGTTTTTAGTTTAATTAATTAATTAACCTTTGAAATTCACCGAGTTGTTGTATTAAAGAAAATTATGGAAAACCGTTCGTGCTTCTTAAAGTCCGTACGGGAGGTCTATCTTTTTCTGCAATGCATATTCTCTTAAAGCATCATACTTTGCCTGGAGATCCTCGACTTCGTCCCTGAGGTCTTGTGTCATTTGAACCATGTTCTCAATATCAGTTGTTTCTAACACTTTATCGGTATCGAGAATGTCCCGTTGTTCAATTCGTTTGACTCGGCAACTGCATAACGTGGAAAATAAAAATAGTAATAATACCATAAAAATAAAATGAACATTATATTGATGTTTACCAAGCCACTCTAGTACATCATTACATCATTTGGACCGAGACTGCCTGGAGAATGTATTTGTGGGAAATTCATTCTTGCCTATGAAAGTTTACAAGTTTACATTTCTCAGGTGTTCTACAAAACTACTATAATTACTAATAACAGTTATAAATATTAAAGAAAGCTTACACGTTGAGACTCTCGTCGAGAATGTTGGTTTGAAGATGCTGCAGTGTTACCCGAGGTATATGACATTATACGTAACACAAATTGGACTACAACTCACAGACTGCTGCAATTAAATGTAGAATAAAACCATACTTATTTAGTTTAATCCGTATTTCTCGTTGTGAACTATGAACACAGTTATCATTAGTTATTGTGTCTTATGATATTTAAAATCTAGAATTGTGTCTACTTTCCACCCAGAGACACAGTAAACCAAAATGGTTCCTCAAAAAGCCCTGGAAATTTGCAAGTCATCATCCTCAGGGTCTTTTATCCCTCTTGCTATTATTACATGTGTATAACAATGTTTTATTTTTTGTCCCATGTAATGTATGTATGTAATGCAATGCCAGCAAAGCACATAGAATTCTAAACACTGTTGAGATAATGCAGCCTGTAGCAACTGCACCACAGCTTCGCTTCATCAATGGCACCGCTTATATCGCAAACATAGCAGGACAACAAATGTCTTCCGTTCTACAACATTATTACCTTTTTTACACCCACTACCCACAATACCTACACATAAGTAGCAGCACTGACAATATTTTTCATGAATGATATTTGATGAGATCGTAGCAGTGCAATAATAACAGTTCCACGTTACTAACAAATAATTACTGATTACTTTGAAATACGACGAACCTACTACATACTTCATAAAGCAAAAAAATTGCAGTAGCAAAAATTAATTAAAATTTTTACCTGAATTATCCGCTGGTAATATTTCCTGTTGGTTTCTCTCGTTCGAAAATTTTCAGTTAATTAGCTCCTAGTCCAATTAATTCTTAACCCCATGCAATTGTAGTGCTATAATGTAGAACAAGCTTTCCATCTGATCCAAAACACTCATATAAATCCCGCAGACACTGATCCGGAGCTGGGGCAAACAACTGGTTAACGAAGAAAAACTACAACCGCAAAGAAAATTATTGTAATTACGCCATAAAAAAATATATCACAGAACGAGTGAAAAGTGACATTGACATTGGCTTACCAGGTTTTGATTTTTTTCAAGCTTCAGATATTTCTTTACGAATTCTGTTATTTGAGAAACCAATCTTTCAGCTGGAACAGCCCACAATTTATTTTTCAGTATGGGAGCATCTCCCACGGGTTTGAGCAATATGTTTACTGAAACAAAATGTAACGATAATTTCCGTTAATATTTTCCAGCTTCCCATATTCCAAAAAAAATAACATCGATCACTGGGGACTGGTTGTCATTAGTTTATTTAGCATTGACAATAATAACTATAACTTCTGTCATCTGTTACAAGAAGTGTCTTTACTTTTATCTCTATCTTTATCCTTTCCAGATTTGGATTCACTGCTAGTACTATTGATATTCTGTGTACTGTTTGCTGAAGGTAACGACTCTTCAACGACACTGTTTGGTACTTGACCGCTGCTAGTTTCCGTTTCAACCGTTGTATTTATGTTCGCTTCTACGACTGATCCGCTATCTTCTAACGTATTTTCAGGCGCTGCTTCATTTTCCATTATTTAAATGAGGCTCAAAATAATTACAATTAACATTATTTTCAAATCCGAACGTGTTGTTGGAACCAGCACAAATTACGATTTTGTTTCCCCAAATCTTAAATCACTTATCACTTTTGTAATTAACTTCGGCTTTCGTTCTTACTAATATACGTTGGTCTCCAAAGCTAAGCATTCCCATAAAATATATACATAACAGTATTGTTATTCCACGATCAGCAGGTCGTTGGAAGTGCAAGAAATGCGAATGATGATTCATAAACACATAATATTTGGCCTCAGCGCTTCTTTTGTTTAAGATCCGCTGTACTATCAGAGACAGTGTAAGCAAAAGTAAAGCTGTAGCTGTACATGAAACACGGCATGAAGGAGGTTCTTCAACCTATACCCAGCGCAAGCAAGTGAGCAATACGATGCGACTATGAATTGTTTGGCTAACATTATAGCTTAAATCATTTTTATAACATGACATGACACGTATTTAGTTCTGTGACACGAATCGGAAACGTTTATAATTTTTTGATTGTGCAATTAGTGTTATTTGTCATACATGTCTCGAGCAGAACCTTTTAGATCTACATGGTTGTCTGTGCTGTGCTTTGGCGTTGTTTTAAATTTTTATAAATCTGGAATGTTCTGTTGTTAGTTGTTATTGCGAAAAATAAGTAGCACAAGCCTTACCGTCGCGTCATTCAACTACAAACTAAGATGAGCAATGTTCTTGTGACTCTCCTGTGGTGTGTTTATCGTATGTGTCCCGATAAATGAATCGTCATACTTCGTCCAGATTGTTCCTCCACACCTCATACATTTTGCATATTTCCAGAAACGCTTTCATCTGCACTTGAATACTGCATTTGATTGCAGGATTGAGTTAATCAGTATGTCCTTGGATGAATAAAGTGTTTATCTATGTTTAAATGAAAAAAATAACGACGAAGCGGCGTAATAATTTTAATACTGTCGCAAGGTACCCCAAGCTATCTACCTACGTAAATAAACGCAAACCTTAAAAGTCTCCCTGTTATAGTCTAGTTCTTATTGCACTATAATGGATTCATGGATTGACTAATAATTTCTACAAAATGCCTACATTTCCGTTTTTCTAACCAGGGCCGGGAAATATAAATAAACCTCCAACTTATTTTTTTTTAAATTTAGGCAACAATGGACATGCATATATAGAATTTCAGAACATCAGGTATATATTCATTACGACTGTACAGTGATTTAAAACGATATCACTGGAAGAGTTCTTGTTCGTACAATAGCACCAATGTCATAGCCCAGAAAGGCATTATAATGCATTATACAAACTGTCTCTTCCATCATGTCAGCGATGGTCCCATGTGGCACATATATTATTTACTAGTTTTACTTTTAGTAAAGCTCTCTGCACTACAGATTTAGAAAACCATCTGTACTACATTTTTCCCTACCGGAATGCCAACAATTTTGTTCTTGGTTTTAAAAATGTCTCAGTTTACATTCAAGTAGCATCGTAAATAATGTAAACCATTTTTTAACATGATGTACCACCGCACCAACAGCTCAAACAAATGAGTACGCACACGACTTTTATTATCTCTATGTACCACATCCACATTACATTGTGCTGTAAAATGCAAAACATAACATTTCATATTTTTGCTGCGAGAAATTGTTAATGAGGTTTATATTTTGTTTGATAAGCGACTAATCTTTCGGTAGCTCATCATCACTTAAATAGTAGTGCCAATGCCCAGTTTCATTAATGAGGTATGGGAAGGGAATGGATTTTGTTAAACCGCAAAAACAATAGGCATACATTTTCAATACATATGCTTATACGAACATAATTACACACACCAGCAAACTTTCATATTTTCTGCTGTTCCCTGTCTTACCATCTAACAAATACAGGCATATGCAAGAAAAAATACGTGCAGAAACGGGCAAATATCTAACGTTCTTATTAATTTTTTAGTCTTAGATTCTACCGAACGAATTATGAGTGGCCTGAATAAATCAATTGTGTTTTGTGCATGTGTATGTACGTGTGTAGCAATAAAACAGCAAGTTGGCTAGATATCCAACTTTAGCTGTGCACAATGCAATCCACACTTCACACGAACAAAAATAATCCTCTTGAAATATTAGTAGTACATTTACAAACACATACAAAGGAAGATAACACGATGACTAATAATATTGTTCGTTATCGTCATTGTGTTTGCTCCCTGTTGCTTTTCCCGAATTAAGCTATGAAGCAACAACGAATGCAAGTGCAAACCTACTAGGGAGCTAGGGAGCAAGGGTGCAGAATCTTCCAAATGTTCCGCGAGCGAGATATCGAGTGTTCCGCAAAGCCGGCGCGGCGGCGCCTTTTATTTGCCATTAGCTTACGTTGTAAGGGCATCTACCATCG
>JAHZNE010005632.1:0-14964 GCA_027744055.1 Callyntrura sp. NNG-2020
TAACACACAACACAATCCCTTTGCAAAATCAGTTTTTATTGGTCTTTCCTGCGGCAGTAATAACAAAATTCATGGGTCTCTAGTCTAGTACATAGCTTCGCGAGCTAGAGAGATGATGACGATGTTGATGATCATGAAAGCAGGATTAACATATTTATGCATGTAGAATACGGGTTCCACAGAAAATACTAGAACAACATTGTACCAACCAAAGTGCAAGTATTTTTTTACACACTTTGATCCAAACTGGACTTTACATAATATATAGAGTACCCAAACTGCATATTATGCAATTTAGATTGGTTTTTATAAGAAAATTTCCAAGGAAAACAGTGCCGTTCAGATTGGGTTCAAGAAAAAGAAAATGATGATGATACACAGGCCAATTTATGGTCGAAAACGAGTTACAAAATGACTGCTTGTATAGATGCCATACACTACACTTACACGCACGGTGTGGTGATGTAGGATAATGATTTGCTGAATTAAATTTACTACTGGGAGCATATTACCAAAAAAATAGTTTTTTCTCCCTGTAGTTAGATAAATATTAAAATGGATAATTTTTATTGCCTATCAAAGCAACGGGTATTCCATCCCGCGGCGGTAAATGCTACGACTCCAACTAGAACCATATTTCAATACTTGACAATATTGTATCCTATACCGTTTGACATTACTTGAATCACCCTTTTCAATAGAGGAAAAAAAACTGTTTTACAATGTTAAACATGTAAAACTAGATTCTTCGTTTGGTATAGGTCAACTTTAACCAGACTAGGCAAGCAGCTGCGCATATTTTTCGCGGTAGAAATGCAAAAAAAATTAGAGATTATTGTTATCATCCCGAATGTAATGGTGGGCATTGAGGACACCAATAGTTTAATATCGTGTCACCAGCAAGGGATTGACTAAATTCTTGCGGAAATCGTGATAAAAGAGTCATACTTTACTAGAGTATTGTTCCTGCAACTTGTAAACTATAAAGCAGGGTTTCATGCAACGAGTTAAGGTCAACTAGTGTCTTTCGTTCAGTTTTATGCCTAAAAATGTCAAGTTATACCTATGTCATTTTCAGCACATTCTAGATGTCTAAACATTACCCAGGAGTAACGGAAGTCACCGTTATCAGTTTAAGTGTAAAAAAATTACACCAGCTCGCTACATGAATATGCACATCAATTTTGTATGCCCTCTGTTTAAACTGTAAACGCCTTTTAGATCGTTAATATACTTACACTCTATAGTGCTGTGCACACTCTAAAACCTTTCCCTGCGCATACAGAACACCTTTCTCATCTAGTTGACGTGCACATTATTATCTTTCATCATTTATTGTACTCTTGACAAAAAGAAAACAGTCGTAAAAACGTTAAAAAACAATACACTGTAAAATATGAGTTATGTTTTAAAAAACCACAAGAAAGGAGCCCTTTCTCGTAGAGAGATGCAATCCAACAACGAAACATACACACGTACGACATGCATATCACCATACACATACACCGTCTTTCACTCCCTGTCAGCAACACTTTATAATCATTATCCTTCCACTGTCCGCCGGTATCAGACTGACTAAAGAACTACAGATCCTCCTCTGATTTACCCCTTTCTTCTCGACCTGGCAATACTTAATTTCTAAGAGCTCCATTAAATGCTTTCTGTTGCATATTTTATCTGATATCTTAACACGACTTCCTGGCTGCTGCATGTAGCAGTACTACTACACTAACAAACATCACGTCATGCCTGGTCATCATTCATAGGACTACTGCATATGACACGGCACTTGGTACACGTACTGTTCCTGACAAAAAATAAATCTTGATTGATATATGATATCACACGAAAGATTCATCATCTCATTCAAGAACGAGGATGATTGTTTCATTTCACAGAGATTTTCCTCAGCTCTCTATGCCAGTTAGTGGCAGTAAATACTTGGTTCATCCCACACTCCTCTTCTCTGTCTGTGTGCTTCTGGCTAAAATCTCATTTCTTTCTCTATCTTCTTTCTTTCTTGCTGCTTCCAATGTATCGGACCAACTATCTTTTTTACTACGAGTGCTAACTGTGAAACCCTTTCTTGTTGTTCTGTTTATACGATGATGATGATGATGATATGGGCGAGTGGCATCATCATCAACATAAGCATCATAAGGCGTACGGGAGTATAATTTACGCGTTGTTATGTACATATATCGTGTCTTCCGTCGATGATCATGTTGGCCGCTTTTCCTTCTTGTTGATTAACAGTTAAATCTGTTTAATGTTGGCTGGAAGCTGCTAAACAATTGTTTAACTGTAATTCTAGATTGAAAATTAGTTCATTTCTTTGGACTAACATGGTCAAGCTAACGATCTCACTCTCTCTCTAGGCCAAGTCGTTTAATTGTATAATCACTGATTACAAAAACTAGAGGCTATTTAATAAGAAAAGGGTGAAGGAAGAAACAGATGTATGCCCAAGCACTGTTGTTATATACTGCATGAATTTTACACGATTTAAAAGGAACTGGGCCACCCATGCTGAATATATAAAGTTGTATACAAACGTTGGGTTTCATTCACGCTGCCGTTGCTGATGTTTGTATTTCACAGCACAAAAGACAGAACAAAAGAAGAAATCAAAAATGTTTTTAATTCAAACACAGATGCCAAGATGAGCTAAACAACAAAATTATCAATTTTATAAAGAACGAAAAGAGGTAGAGCCGTAGCAAAAATAATTTAAAGTTTTACCTTGAAAATAAATAGACAACCAATGGGGACTATGTGCATGTGGGACAACACACAGTGCAGGGTATGGATATTCAACACTGCTCTGTTCCCCTTTCAGTCTATCCATCCATAACAAATCATTAGTCATAAACGTAAAAATTGAATTGTATCAATCTGCATCATGCAGCAGACGCAGACGGCTGAAGTTTCGTAAATAATAATAATAATAATGAATATAAATGTGACAGTAATGACAAATAAATTTTACTTTAGTTAATTGGCAATTCACGAAGATCTTCAAGACCAAGAGAGAGTGAAATTCTTGTCACACAAAAACGTCCTCTTGTCAATACCCATAAATAGTCAGAAATATGTTGATTAAATCATACTTATTCATCTTTATCGTCACGGTTTGCACATTGTTGATTTTCGTTAGGACTCTTGAAAGAATTTTAATGGTATACTATTGTACCATGGATGTATGTGTGTATCTGCATCTGCATACACAAAACACAGACGGAGAGATCGTGGCATTATATATGAACCAACCACCGTTTAGTAGGAAAGTTAGCCTGTTGTCATTTCTAAACCAAAGAGCACGATGCTGCCTATTGGCTGATACAAGATCAAAAGTGCATAAGAAATTTTCAAGGTCTTGGTGCAACCTTTGAATTTTGCAGAGGGTTGTTGTAACACAAAAGTCTTTGTGCGACAATTACAAAACCCATACTAAAATGTGTAGTACCTACGTCCCACTTCTATTAAACTACTGCGCAAGGAGTCGGTCCAGGAACAAACTCAATTTTTTCAACAGGTAATGCTAATGTTAGCATACCTATAAATTGGATGTATAGATATACCACGCTGAGAAATAAGCAGCTTTACATTTTAATTAACCTTTCATTGCACATTTTGGGCCTTCATTTCAATAAAATTAGCACTTATGCAAATGTACTTTTAGTTTCATTCATTTTTTCCAGAAATTAGAGTAGTTCTTTCGTAGAAAGATGACCAACCAAAAATGCTTGCTGCATTGTCCTTCTTGTCCTTGAAAAAAGTGGTTGTGGTTGTCAATTTTCTTTGATGGAAGGGTAATTTTGCGTGTCTGCGCTGGATTTCAACAATACAGCAGAAAATGTATTTTAAAGATATTTCTTGTAAACAAGAGAGGCTTTTAAAAGGGATAAAAATACATGTATCTGACATACTAACTAAATTATAGTAGCATTACATGGTAGATAAACAAGGTGAGTATAATCTGGAACGTAGTTTCTATCAGATGGGTAGGGACAAAGATTAAACACATCAAACAATTGTAACCATTTACCTTCCGCGGCGAAAACAAGTTATCTATTATTATACGTAATACTTTATGCCGCTTGCCAACTTACGATGATCTCTAAACAATGGGGTTAGTTCATCCCTTAATTGAATCACAACCTGTATATATTCGTGGTGTGATACCTGCTAAATCGTAACCATTTCTGATCAACTCAATTAAACAGCGTCCGTCCTTAAAGCATCTTTTGAAAGCTGATCCGCCCCTGTCGGAAATGCCTTCTGAAATGAGGCATTGTTGTTACTGACGCCCGTTCTATATATGAAAAATGGAGTGTACGGTCAGATTGTGTGATTACGACAATTGTCTCGTGGTACCTAGACGCGAGCATGAGCTATGTTTCTAACAGAGGTATCTCCGTACTACACAACTCAAGGCGCGACACGACGAAGGACATAATGCCCACATTACAAACAAACATTAAAACAACTTAATTATTGTTCTTCCAACTCTGCTTTCTCAAACAATGGTTTCCCTAATTGATAATAAAAAGGGCAAACATTACACAATGAACAACGTCCATATTTCCTGTCATTTTATAAAGGAACGGGTTATACGAAATGAAGTATATAATTTTCCATGATTGTATCTGTGGACATACCTTAGATATAGGACGTGCACCTCGTTCACTACCAAACTGCTTAAAATGCTCGGGAAGCGTTATAGCATTGTAAGATAAGCTTTTCTTGTCTTTTGATGCAGTCACGGACACGAAACAAAAAAACGGACAACTACTGTTCTCTTGGTTCTGATCTGATAGTTGTTCAATTAAACGATGCCCAATGAGGAAGATGAAATCAATGATTTATTTCGGAAAGACGGCATCCCCTTGGAAGGCACGAGTTTAATGGGCCGTATGAAAATCAAAAATTGACATTATGAAGCCTGCCCGCTTCTTTTACGCAAAGCTGACTATAAGTTAGCAGCCCCACGTCAACTTTAATTCGTCCCGTTTGCAAAGGATTTGGTACAACGAGTAAAAAGAATGAAAAGAAGATGAATCTTTGATTCTTTTTGACCACGCCAAATTTAAGTGAGCATCCTCTGTTTGTCAGAAAATGCGCACTTTGTATACAAGTTCTCTGCTTCCTCATTCTTTTTTCTTTTACTTTTCAAGATCTTATCAATCTGATTAGAATTCACAAGGATCCATGTAAATTGAGAGGATCTCATCTCTCTTTCTCTCGGTTTAAACGAACTGCCAGCGTACTAGTGGTATCGCTGCCGCCACCGCGCGATGTCTATTATGATATCGGTCATACACAATGAAAAAAGTGCATGGATGGAAGGATGGATTCATATTTCAAAGATGTGTGCGTCTTTTAAAGTGAGAAGTATTTCATTTTCCTTCAGATTCCTTCCTGTCATCTCGGGATAATTCTCCTTTTACCAAAGCCGGCACACCGTTCTCTTATCAGCATTATAAAAGGTGGACGTTTCTATCTTAAAGAAAATCTTCAAGCAGATCACAAGCCGCGCAGGATAATGTAGTTGTGCGTCATACTCACTTATTATGCGCTGCGCTGATCACTGTGTGAGTAGTAGCAGCACAGCGCAGCATAAAAAGAGAGTACATCACACATTTAAAATTACATTAGCTTGGGCATGGCGGCAACCTATTCAAACCAAAAGGTGGTATTGTTTCATATATTATTATTCAAAGTGGCTTCGTATTATAAAAATAATAATAATAAAAAACTATACGAAGCCAGTAAGTGGTGTCACTTTTTCACGAACAATTTAAATAAATATAATAGTCCGGCAGTCAACCCGCAACGAACTCCAAAAGATAAACATTACACACGTATCCATTTGCAACTTTGCCGCCTTCTCCTGATGTAACACACGGCATTTATAAGATTATGTAATAAAATGTGCAGTTGCACATACACACTCGAGTATCTACTCGTATAATCATTATTATTATAATAATGCATTATTATTTTTCGGCAGCAGCAGCAGAATGCCAAACCATTACATGCCGTCATCAAGAAGCGGTAAGTGACATTTCATGGACATTTGATTTTTATCGTTTGTCAATGGCAAACAATAATATGGAGATGCTGGTTGCGCACCGGAGTAACGTTTACCTCGTCTTCCATCACTTTTGTACGGAGCGTCTGGTGAACTATATCAAAAGTGTGCGTGGAATTAAAAATTTGTTCACATATCGTACTTTCTAGTAGGAGAGCATTTCATTTAATAGGAAGTGTTTTTGCCTTTTTGATGGTATCAGAAATCATTACACAGTTACTCGGGATTTTAACTGCCGACAGCATCATTTCCTAAAAGACTGTCTTGTAGACAGCAAACCTTAAGAAATGGTACCTTGCCCGCCCAACTGTTAAAGATGCAAGATGTGCAATTCTATACAAAAATTCCATATGTGCACAGTGTAACATAACATTATCATGTATTCATGTACCAAGTAGGTTTTTTCGCCTGATTTAAATTGGGAGTTTTTTTGTTGCATAAAAACGCTGAAATGTCTTATATATCTTAATAACCACCATTTAAATGGCGTACTTATGAAGAGGTTAAAAGCATGATAATGACGATTATAATAACAGCGCTCCTTTTCCATTGGACATTTTTACACCCTCCTTCCCGTTTTTCCGCTTTTGGCAGTCTACTAAATCTATGCTAACATGTCAAGCGTACACACATACACACACACACACACAACTTACAAAAAACGAAAAGGAAGTAGGTCCCAAGTTTTTGGTAGACGCCGCAATTCTCTTGCTCGACAAAAAAGAAAAGGCTTAAAGGTGGTAGTGGTACAGTGGCTAGGAAAGGGGCTGGAACGCGTATGATGAGTACAAGTACTCATACTCAGGTACTACATGTCGCTGCCATCTTTCATAAAATATCTATACACACATTCCTTCTCATACAACATGACTTTATTCATTCATTAATAATAATCCTCATTCCCATATCTCATCTTTACAACACACACAAAGCCTTATAAAAACAATCGGTTAGAATTTTTATTCTCATCAGTCCATATAAAGTCGAACATTATTATTTAACATCCGCGTTGATTTTACATTACATAAAAATCGCCTGCCAGCGTTTACATTACAGAAACAGAGGTAATACATTTCATTCATGTGTTTAAGTAAGTATCAAGTATGCATGACTGAGTGCATGCATGTATTACAGCGTACATTGAACATTTATGTGGGCATATATTGTTGTTGTTTTAACCTGTATATTGTCAAGAGATGTACTCTCAAAGGCTTTAAAAATACTTTTACGTCTCCCACGTTGTTTTATTTTATATGCATTACTGAATAATATTATTTTCATCGACTTGATTTTTATTTTATGTTCATCATTCTTGTACACATGCATATATCCACACATCTATGCAGCTATAATCATAATTCCTCCTGTTGTGGAAAACCAAAACCACAGTGCGTCCACCCCCATTCGTTTTTATATCACTTTATTCGTTTGTATTTTTTGAATGTCATATATTTCCACAAAAACATATCCCTCTGTGTGGTTTACTCTTACTTTTGTGTGCATGTGCATAAATGTGTTTTTTATTCTACCAAGTTTCAAAAGAAAAAGGAAGCTTATCACGAATTACGCATAGTAATATTCCCCTTGCCACAGAAAACATTTTTCGGTCATTTCTTGCAAAAGAAAATAAGAAAAAACGCAAGCATTTTACAGCGTAGCAGCAGCAGCAGTAGTATATAACAAAAAGTAAATATTATGCACTGCCAACATTGTCAATGCGCACAATGGACACAAGATGCTAATGACCATAATAAGGTTGTTTTAACATGTAAATTCACCAGAAAGAGCATAATTCTTCTGGTGTGTAAACACAAGAGAATGACCACAAACAGCTCTCTGGCAGATTTTAAAACTGTACATATCGTTGCTGTCTTGATGACCAGGGCTGATTTTTAACGGATGACAACAGCGATAATGATGACGATGATGATGATGATGATGATGATGATGTGAAATCGTTAACGTGTAGGAATCCTTATTTAAGCGACTTAATCTACCTTTCTATTAGCATCACACAGTATCCGATCGAGTTTTTAATCCTTGACATCACACGGAACATATGTAAAAAGCTTAAAAGTTTATTTGGTGATAATAAAACCTGCTTAGGAAGACGATTGCATATATTGCACGTGTGTCTTTGCTATGAAGTTTTGGTGAGTGGGTCTACGTTTCTGGGTACAAAGGTGCTGCTTATTATTGCTTTTTCGGTTGATAGTACGAGTACTTAAAAGAACGATAATATTATATAATATATAGTAATACACGATAAACCACTACGTCGACATATGCAAACGTTCAACGCAAATGAAGTAAGTATTTGTAACAAAAGTTTCAACATTGCCAACATAATAATAGTAATGACTCGAAGGTACAGCTTGTTTGAGTGGTTAACGCTGTTGTTTCCCGATAAGGAAACTATTCGGTTTTTGAAATGCACGATTGTAGCTTTCGCCAAAAAACGCTTCTTTACATTTGGCGTAATTAAAAATACTGATTAACCGTTTATCTGTGTACAAGAGGATGTTTTTGTCTAAAGAAAACCGCCGTAAGCAGGGGCTTGCTGATTAATAAAAATGCAATTTTCAGATGTTTTGTAGTGCATCGTATTCTCGTTGGTTTATTTCTGACAAGTGAAAATGCCACAAGGAATTATTCAGGAATTCGGAAAGTTTCAAGAGAAAATCAGAAAAGGAGTATCGCATCGCATCGTCGTCGTGTTGTATTTGCATATTGTAGCCGGAAGCGCAAAAAATCTCTTGACGTTGGTAGTGACGTGTTCACAGTTAAAAAAAGACATTGTGATAAACAAACAGTGCGTTTTCTGGCAGCAAACTGCAGACACATTCCGGTAAATAGCCATTAACATCCCAACAAAAATTGAGAAAAAAAGTGAAGTGGTTTTACCTACTACTACTTCTTTTACCATCTAAAATATCTAGTCAGCTACAAGAAATTACATTTTCTAGCATCTTCCATAATGCCATTCATGGTGATACTTGTTAGGTGGTCCTGTCATTCCACTTGCCGTTTTATACGCTGAGACGTTTAGAAGAAGGAAGACTGGGAGGAAATTTTTTAAATGTCCACATATTAAAAATGACGATGATGCTCTTTCGTACGTACGTACGTGTACACATGAACAATAATATTTCTGGTGACTGCTGTCTCAAAACTCCATTTTTTAAATTTGCATTTTTGTCCTTTCTGCAAAAAAGGCTTATTCTGAAGCAATGGTAGTTTTATATCAGTAATTGTAGAGGGTGGGTATATAGGAGCAGCCGCAGAATCATTTTTACTACAGGGTTGGTACACTGAAGACCAAGTCAAAATCTTCTAATCGTCTGCATTTTGCACAATAAAACGGACGGGGCAGTGCTATCGTCCCCTACGTGTATGCACAAAGTATTTCATTTTGTGTTTTCATTTCTTTCATTCCATTTGCATTCACTTTTAGGGGAATATTGAATAACATGTATTAACAAGAAAAAAAGTATGAAACTGTAATTGATTTGTAATTTAGATGACTTCTTTCACTACTTTCCCTGTTTGTAACACGCACTTCCAAACGACATTACCAACTGCTGTGAAAAATTAGATATAACAAGCAGTAATAGTAATCAGCATCTCATAATCTCATCATTGCAAATAATAGAATACACATTAGCTGTCCACAATCAACCTTTCTGTCAGAGAGATAAGGGAAAAGTTCTCAGTGTTGTCTAAATGAACGTGGTGGTCTTTTGAGTGACTATAAGAGACGAGGAATAAAATGCAATTTAAATTCGCCCAGGTTGAACGGCCAGTCATTTTAAAGAGATAACATTACGCACACGCACGCACGCACGCATAAACTTACACGAAACTGCTTATGTGAAACAAGAAGGAAATTACAAAAGTACGAGCGACTCGACTGAGCTAGTTGAGGAATAATACAAGGTGTATTATATTAACTGAAAACTTGTTAAATGGTTATTAGTGTTATTACGGAGCTAAAACACAATTCTATTACCTGCGCTGCTGTCTTTTATGCGGGGAGAAGAGGAATCGAGATTGGGGATACTTTTTTGTAAAATGGGCTGTTTTACAAAAACCAGGAAATGCAGATTTGACCCTTGAGCAGTTAAGTCAACTCGAACATCAACATCATTATCGTCAGCCTAATCTCATCCCTCTCCCTCTTCTCAATAATAATACACATATATTGTATGTTCTTCATCTCTCTCTCTTTCCCTGTTCTAATGTAAACTAGAGTTTAGAAGAAGGCAAGGAAAATTACGTTAAGGGATACGAGCATTTTACGCAGTAATTGCAAAGAAAAAATGAATATGATGGATTTAGTTAAGTATTGAAACGGCAATTGTTGTTATCGTCATCATCTTCATCATGATCGTGCTTTACCCTAACCTCCTCCTCGTCATCGTCATCATACACACAGAGGTACAAAAATAATTAAAGAAATGAGAGTGTGCAGCAGGCAACAGGTCTGTCGTTTGCTCACTCGTCGGCAGTCAGCTAGCAGCAGCGAAATCAAAGGGTAGAGATTTATAAACGAAAGCTACTTTTTCATCTTTTTCTCTCCTTCTCTGTCCTTCCATTTTAAAATAAAATTATCATGGTGTTATCATGGGATGTAGCTTTTTTCAATTTCCCATTTTCATCATAACTACTCTCCCCAGAAAAAAAACAAGTCCGCTTTTCACTGCATCATCGTTTCATACATAATGACAGAGAAGCAGTAAACTGACTGGATTTTAGCAAGCTTTTTTAAGAGAAAAAAAATTCCATCTATGTAATTTAAAGTAGGCACCCATAATAGTGTGTTTTTTCTCGCCTGTATTAACCATTAAGCTCCTGTGATTTCAAACAGCATCTCCACACTTTTTTTACAGACTTACAATCGTACAATCGTAAAGCATAACTCATCAGGTAAAACGCTCAGAATTGTGTATACTTCACAAGTATGGTGAAAGTCAATGTATTTAAGTTTAATGTGCAGTTTTGCACGGGTGATGTAAAAGTACAGAATAAAAGTAAAATTGTAGTTTTATTCAACTTGCAAACTGTTTTCTCCGCACCTGATTTGCGAGAAATTCCGTCTTTTGATCATTACACTCTGCAATGACTCTATGTACAAAATAAAATTGTCGTGTTTTATAATAATTTATTTATTCATGAATCATGACGAGCCATAGATGGAGAAATTTTCTCTTTAATAACCATGTATGTCTGTCTATAAGAACTTCAAAATGACGACCATTACATAAAACATTTAAATGCAGCTGTAATGAAGTTTTCCAATTTCGTAACAGTATCTTTTGTTTTAGCATTTGCTTGCAAGAAAACACAACTTAGAGGCTTGTCTGCAACGAAGTAAAAGTTAGATCTGTTGTACTGCATTGTCCCCTATCAATGTAACCAACCACATACGTACGTAATATCCACGTAGTATGAAGAGTTCTTTGTGTATGTGTATCTCTCCTCAAGTAATGATAATGATACGTAATAATAATGTGTTAGCTGTGAACATCAAGACAGGCAAAACAAATTACTTTACTATTTACGGTTTAATGTTGTCATTTTTTATTCCTTTTTTATTCACCTTATCAAGCACTATACACAAATACCTAGTTTCTCATTTTGGTAACGCACAGTTCAACACGGGTTAAAATTGGTGTAAATACCAGACAACAAATGGTTTACTCACGTAATCATTTAAAAACCACTCTCGCATATATTTCACCGCGGGAGATGAACTCTGCCAGTCAGTCAGTCTAAAAGTTTCGGTGTTTTATGTAATCTACTCCGTATAGATACATCCCTACACGAATGTACGTGGAACTGAGCAGCTGCGAGAAACACACTTGGCAGCATGGCCTAACCCAGAATCTTGTATCTAATAAAGTCACCGTCCTAAAATAATACAGTGTTATTACCTTTTGAATTAGTAGCTAGGTACAGGGATTTTGCAATTTGTACCGCTGACTAATTTATTTATATTTTTGCCATTTTGATAAAAAAGCACCGACTGCGTAATAACTTTACGAAATAGCTTAATTACCTCTCCATCGGAACACTGGTTGCTTCTCTCACTCGGTTTTTGTTTGTATTTGTCTGTATGTACCTCAATTTTTCCAATGGTAGCGGCAGCACTGTAAGGACTTCGTACTGAGATGGAGAAATCATGCAATTTTAAAAATATTTTATGTTCTTACAAGCAATTATTAGGTATTGGGTAACGTGTAAATCGATTAGGGAAGCTGTGAGCACCGTCATTACGGCAAAATTAAACTATCAAACTAAAATTACACGTAATAAAGTAGGAATGCTACGAATTATCTCTCCGGTAAAGAACTGGGCTTTAAAAGTAATTACTGCGTAGGTACGTGCGCTCCTATATATCCACCCTGGATATAGTAAATTTAAAAATATAAGTCCATGTTTGTATGTACGTACGTACAAGTATGTTCATTATCACCTAAACGCATATATATACGCCTTACGTCCAAATTGGATGGAACTGGTTGACTTGTTTTTACTCTCTCGTCTCACCTGGTTATGACAGGCAGAAATGAAACGAGTGGAATGTGGAGTGCGGATTCAATGCTGTGAATACTGATTGTGAGCAGAAAGAAGACATGTGAAATGCATTTTTTTGCAAGGCGATACATTAGAAAACAATTCTAGTGTGTAAAATTAATAGCAGACTGTCTTCATTTCTTCATCAGTGTCCGCGTCCCAAATAGAGACTATCACTTGAACGGGGTTGATTCTGATTCATCATCATCCTTACCAACTCCGGTGTGTTGTGTGTGTGTAGCAAATGCAGAGAGACGTTGATGATGACGACGACGGCCCACAATAGTACTAGGCCAGTGGCAAAACTGTATTGACCAAAAAATAAAAAAGAGAGGCAATAGCAGCTGTAATAATAATAAATTCAGCGTGACTCGTCGAAAATACAGGAGCAGTCATGAACTTGCATGAACAAACAATTGCATGTTATTACGCGATGCGGACAATAATTCTTGTATTCGTTATTTCTATCCTGTGGTATGCTGCGCATGCATGCAAGTTAGAAAACGTGTTGAGTAATTCTTGCTGTCTTGTTTTTTCTTTTTCATTCTTTGGTCTTGGGGTATTCATTACAATGCTTGCTAGAGATGAGATGACTCGTTCTGACTCTCTTTTTCATTTCATTAAAGGTCTGCTGGTGCATTGATGATTTCAGCAACTTTTTGACGTGAAAATCCAGAAGAACTGGTGATGCTCATTAGGTGAGCTCTATCAAATTATGCAAACTCAGAAGAAGCCAAGAAAAGTAATTTTCACACCGTCTTAATCAGAGGGTGGTGGTGTCTCTCTGGTGAGGTGATATCATGAAAATGATTCTTTTGCCTGATGGGAAACCAAATTGAAATGTAAAATAAAGCAGATAGTGATATTTTTCAAGAAAATTGTAATTATTACTATTGCGAGTATAATATTTTCTTTTGAAATGCCATCCTCGATCAAAGTAAATTTGCTTTTATATACATACGAGTCATTTTCCTTGGTGGCGATTTTCTTGTATTTGCACGGTTATCATTCAAAATATCAAAGAAAATAAGATGTCCTAATGTCAGCAGACAATGAAAAATACAAAAATCGTCGAGTCTCAAAGTGTCCACATAAAATATTGTACTTTTCCTGTTGCATCAACACTACTGATGAAAACTCATTGTTCCAGACGTACGTATATACGTGGTGGGTACCTTTATACGTTGACTGTTGGATGTCGTGTACTTTTATATAAAACTAATGGACGATCTGATTGTGATTACTACACAAAGATTTTTTTCGTTGAGAAGCCCTCTATACAAAGAAGCTAAATTGCAATATAATTATATTGTCCCGACATCATCTTTATTTTGCATTACAGTAGCTTATATAAAGGGCTGGATACACTCGCTGAAGTATTAGGCATTATCCTCTCAAACTGTACACCTAGACAGTGTAGTAATTAATATTAAAGCGAAATAATAATTAGAATTGTCCTTAATGTACCTGTTGTACGAGTTGATGATTTGTGTGCTTGGAGGAAAATGAGCCTCGAGGATATTTTCTTGTCAAAAGGGAAATCTATAATCTTCTCTTCACCTTGCCTCAAAAAATTCCCCGCCGGTTTATCTTGTCTTTCTGGTCTCTTCTCCTTTTATACTACCCTCTTCTCTACCCTCTTCTTCGACGACTGTCGTCGTCGTCTTCATCATCCCACTGGCTGTTCAACAATTTAGATTTGCAGTACGCCTAAACTTCAGTTTTATCATTTCATTTAATACCCTCTCTGTCGTCTAGATATTCTCTAGTCATTATCAAATTGTGGCGTGTGCAAAGCCAAGTACTGAATCGCTTCTGGGTTTACTGCGTTGGTGTTCACCAACAGCTCAGAAGACGCTAAAAGCCTTACCGGACTCCACACACCAAAAAATTGCAAGAATAGCGTGTGTCAAGTAACATTATTATTTACTATCATTGTGCAGCGTGGCATGCATGTATTCACATCGTATATTAAATAAAAAACCACCTGTATTCATCTCTTGCGAATCAAAAGGAAGTCCTCCTTATAGGCAAGGAAGTACATACCTGATTGGTAGTATGGTTTTGCAGCGACGGAGGAAGAGATGAGAGAAGCAGCGGAGGGGGAGGAAGATGATCATACAGGGAACAAGCAACTTACACTTCATGTCTAATGCCATTTTACTAAATGAGCATTTTTTATAATTCTTAGTGGAAACAAATGAGAATCCATCTCACTTCTAATCACTGCTCATCTCTCTTTCCCTCTTGTTTTACGATTTTGCTTTAAACATATAACCATATTTTTCTGTCTG
>JAHZNE010005633.1:0-27160 GCA_027744055.1 Callyntrura sp. NNG-2020
GGAGATAGAAGAAGAACCGGATTTAGTTGACCTTGCTGAGGTTATAGAATCAATTGAAGACATTCCTGCAGAACCCGAGCCAGAACCAGAGCCTCCGCGCTACGTAGAACCGCTTGGTATAGCTACAGAGGACACCTTAGCACGTGACGAAATCAAGGCTTGGGTATTAGACAAGTTATTTCATGAAGGAAACACTAGTCGATTTGCTGGTCCCGGACAGGTAGTTAAGAAGAAATTAGGAGAAGGAGGTTTTGTTACTTACGAGGACTACAAATGGCAGCTGGAAAAACTTTATCGGCAAGTGCCGCAGGACATGTCAGTTGGGAAAGTAAGAAACAAGCCAGAGAGTCAAATGTACGAGGATGAACAGTGGGTACTGGGAAAGCTATTCCGGGACCTGCAGGAGGAGGATTACATTTATCAGCCAAAAGCAGAAAAAGAAGAAAGCGAGATAGACCTTACTGAAGCCGTGGAAGTGACTCCAATGGAATTTCCTCCCGAACCTTCCCCATGTTTCCGTCCACCTTCCCTCCCTGGAGCGCTAGAATCTGTTGAAATTGACAGCGAAACAGGAGAACGATGCACTGCCAAAGTGATGTCGCCATCTGGTAAAGTGTTTGAGTTTTCTTATGCTGGTATCATGGCGGTGTCGGTAAATTCTGTGGCTAACGTGGGCCCTTCACCTGGTCCCTCCCTTCCCGTATTTGAAAGCTCTAATACACCTACTATCGCTACTCCGGACCCTTGTTTACGCCCTCCTGCTGCAACAACATCAGTTATAAGCAAACCGCCCTGTGATAACAACTCCGCTGTAGGTCACTGCTCCAATAAACTTCGTTGTCAGTCCAACATTCAGTCGGTTTGCGACGCAGCAAGGAAGGCAATGGCCATATACGACACGGTCACTGGCTGTGATAATTATCCATGTAATGAAGGCGATAAACCGGATTTGGAATATGAAAACGCGGAGGATGGAGTTTGGTCCTGGCTATATCAGTTAATTTTCAAACTGACCCCGGTCGACGACAATGATAATCCACTTAACAGTAACTATCCCTTCAATAGAAAACAGTCTCAGGATCGGCCCTGAGTAATGTATCAGATGCTGACTAAAATTGTCTGTTTTAAATACATACACCCCACTTTACGACAATGTTCAAAATCTTTGACCTTGCTTCATACGAATACAGACCTAATTAACTCATTACTTGCTAGTTCAGATAATTCTGTTTCATAAAACCACATTTTTTATGTACTTGAAGCCCATGGTTCTCTGATCCAGTCTTAGATTTTTGGGTTAATACGACTATTAATTAGAATACGTTTCCTTCTTGAATTATTTTTAGTTAGATTTCAACCCCTGTCGTGTTCTCAAAATCTAAAAGTGTACGTTTTATACGACGACACCTTTCCAATAATAATAAAGTGTCATGTCGTTATTCCACCTACGTCGCTCCAATAAAGTGACATACTGTGCCGTCATTACTTTATTTAACCTATGACCCCATCAATACTTCCCACTTGTTTCGAATATGAGGTGCTAAAATTGACATTTTCTTGTCAAAAATAAAATGACAACATAACAATAAACACCAATAACCATTCCCGTTAATCAACTATAATTGTCTAATTAACATTATTGGTGCACAACATTACTTTTGCTGCCATTCCTCACTCTTTTGCTTTACAAAAAACGCAGAGAATACCACTAAAAGTTACGGTTATCTTCATTATCATCATCAGCAGCAGCGGCAGCAAAGGGGCTGAAAACGGGTGGTTTATTGGCAACTTATTATTACGTGTCTACATGATACTGTTATAACGGCTGATGTTATGCAAGTCTCTTTGGTACTCTTTACGAAGTTGCCTGCTTTTTTATGACGCAATAATTCTTCCATTATCACAACTACCAATACCACCATCTTTTACTACCATTAAAAGTTTTGTTTGAAGATAACGGATCGTCGTAGTAAGTAAATAGTATTCTTCATTATTTTCTGTTCTTTTTGATGTCTTAATCATCGGCTCCCTCTCCACCAAAAATTCCCCCATTAAATGGGCACCACCACCACACATACCATTACAATCATCATCATAATCAATGCGTAGTAAATGCAATTAGTCAACTGGCTCTACCACTTACACTACCACACTACTGCTACTACTGCGTACTCCTTCGTTGCTGCTTCTGCGCAACTACTGCGCAAACTCACACATAATTAGCTACACAGCGAAAAAAAATTCTGCAAAAGAAAATATAACCATAAAAATAATGCATATCCTTAGGGCGCTCTTTACAATTCTGTTTTTTTTTCTCGAAAATTTCTTCACTTTTGCTTAAAGTTAGCTCGCAAGTCAGATTCTTTCTTTCCTCGTCACTTTTATGGACTCCTAAATTACCCATTTTAAATTACATATTGTTCGTCATCATCACCACCCCAGCTTGTTTGTTTTTTTAGTTTTGCTGTGATCAAAATGGTATGATGTGGTGACGACGATCCAATCAGCATTTAATTTTTTAAAATACAAATAGAAATAGTGTTAGTGTTTTGATGAAAATCATCGTCTTGTCGTGGGACAGGACAGGTATGTATCGTTAATAATTCTGTCCACCAACCATAATGAATAAAAAGGTTTTTTTATGGTTTATATCTCGTTTCTCTCTGAATTTTTTGGCATCACATTAATCCATACGTACGCAAGAGCATATAATATTTTAAATAAATTTCTGCTTGAAATTGAAAAAATGGGCACACGCAGAGGGTAACGACAAAGTTCACGCACGGAACACCCTACCTCCTACCACACTAACCATCAGCAAATGTCATCATGAAAATGATGATGACTTTGTAAACCTAAATCTACCTGCATTTTTAAAAGCTAACGATTGTTTACGTAGATTGAGTAATCCATTTTTGAAAAAGGGGCTTTTCTTCACGCGCAGCAGGAGAACCACGTAATATGGATCACATTATTGTTTTTATCATTTTCCACATAATTTTTGCGTATTATTAAATTACATTTGTTGAACGGGATATTATATGACTGCTTTCATGTAGAGCTATTGTCCGTTGTGGAGTAGTGGAATTTAAAGTGATTGAGAAACGCAAAAATAAAGTGGAATAAATGAATAAATTATTGTAAAAAATGTGAGTAAATTCAATTATTCTCTCAGAGAATTGTGAATACTACTACCTAATCGTGATGATGTGTCCGTGTCGTGTCACTCGTGGCATTATTACAATTATTGTCCCTCCAATCTACCTATTCTCCCTCTTTATTGATCCCTATCATTTTCCCCGCCGTTCTCTAAATCAATTATAATCAATTGGGCGGCTATTTTCAAAATAGGGAGAAATATTATCTATGCACTCTTTATTTTTTTGCCTGCACAGCAAACATTCTTATCTGGGGCATGGCATACCTCCTGTTATGATGATTATGATGGCCCACCACGGACAAACGTTCAGGGAACGTCACGTCAAAGTGTGATCCCTTAAAAACAGCAAGTGGTGACACGACACGTTAGTATCTACGCAGAAGGGAGTTACGTAGGCTTATCAAGGGGAATTAGGTCCGTCCGACAAATCGTTTCCAATTACTTGATAATTCGCAAAATTGGATAATCATAACTAAACAACGTCTGCATACCAAAAGGGTACCTAATTACTAACAAGCTGATCTATTAAGATCACAACGAAACGCATAAAATCATCAAGAAAAAAGTCTAGCCAATATTTTGGTACTTTTTCGAAAGAGTCAAGTATTCCCCCTGTCGTCATTCTCGTTTCTTTGTACATTACAGATAAGATATTACACCTTGTTACTGCAATGATGAGTTATCAATTACTGTTATCTTTTTAAAATAATATACGCACAGCCCAGTAATAATATGTGTATCATGAATCATGATGCCGATGATGCGGCTTGATTTTGAAAATATATTTACTGCGTAAGTAAGAACGTATTTTTTTGAAAACGGTCAAAACTACTGCAGGGCATCATTCATCGTCGTATCTGCATAGAAGCAGCCACAATATAAAACGTAAGCTAAAAAGTCCTTCATTTCACTTGTTACACGTAAGCATATTATATTCGAACTTCGTACCTTCGTCGTAAAATAAAAGTATTATTCCGTTGGGTATAGAGAATTGCACAAGTTGTATCTCTCTCTCTCCCTCTCCATTTGAAGTCGTTCTCGCAAACAGATACTCACACACAGGGTGCAAATACCTACTCGTTGATTATGACGCAATATATCATGCAGGTAGGTACTCCATAATAGAGGATGATGTGAATTCGATAAGAAAAAGAAAAAAATGTCAAACAGATCAATTTTATTGGGTGACCATATACATAACGCACGTAAATTGTCATGTGTAGGTACACGACGTAATAACGACGCTCTATTGAATTGTATTGCGTACACAGTACAGCACCACCAACACGTATAGAGGTTACAATAATGACCGTGTCTCGTCCCGATTTGCATCGCGCGCATCTCTTAACATTTTATCACGCCTGTCAAACCATTTTATTATTTCATAACAATAATAACGGAGTTAGGGGAGAGCGCACTGAAGCTCTTTGTAAAAAATTGGGGGAGAACGGTGAAACTGGGATATTTTGGGAAATATTGCAGATTACTTAAATTTATACGCATGTCTGCAAAATTCTCAGTCCTTTACACACTTTTGAACCCTCTATAGAGTTTCACTCAAATTAGTTGCTAATTTTATATACGCAGTAGTAAATAGAAGCAATGTGCAATATTTAATTAATTATTTGTACTTTATATAGTTTATTGTGCAGTTTTGGATTAATAAAAATTGAATGTTGTTATCGTTATTACTTGTCGAAGCTGCCATTTTCAAAAAACTACATTGAGAAGTTATAACGGCGATAAAAAATAATTATGGTTTTTATGAATATTAATAAATTCAAGATGCATTTCAAAGATTCGCGTTCCTGGAAGTATGAAATGTCTTTTGTTTAGTATTTAGGTACATACTATGGGCCATCAGCCAAGGAACGATACAGTCCAAATATTAATCCCTTGCGGTTGATTCGCCCTGACATTTGTGGGAATACAACCAACAAAGGATAGGATCATCATTTTAGTCATCAATCGCCATTATCATTATCAAACGCACACGGACAGTAAAATAGTATAATGTACATATACGCTCTGTCGTCTCAATGTCACCATCATCGTCATCATTTTCTTCCTTCTACTGCCTATCAAATCAATTACACCATGTGCACCAGGAACCAGCACGTACACCGTTAATGATCACAACGTAAAATATGCCCAGAATCCGCTTTACTTCAAACAAGGCTTCCACCACCACTACTGCTGCTGTCTGCCACCAGCAAAGTTTCAGCATTTAGGTATTTATATTTTTATTTATCTCCGACGACTCTGACATCGCCACAAGAAAAACTACAAAATAATGGGCTAATTTTGTGGTTTTAAAATTACGCACGCGTTTTTTCGTCGTCGTCGTCGTCGTTGTTGTGAATCAAAACTTTAGTAAATAAAATAAAATAAAATCACTGCCAGCAGACGCGACTCTTCATTGTCAATGATAACAACAACACTCAAAACGAGACATTCATCCTGTTCCTTAGAGCACAGCCCAGCACATTAGCATAAAAAACTGCTGTCATTTTTCTGCTGCCCTCAACAAATCAATTTTCTTCAGGGACACGGGAAAATCATTGCTCTCATCCACTCTAGCCTATCTTTGTGTTGTTTAAACTAGCTTGTGTCACCTTTTCCTCGGAAAAAGACATTTAAGCTTTTTATAACGTAGCCTTCCTATTTTTTAAAAGTATTGACCCATTAGATTGATTATGGGTGACTGATGCCAATTTTTTTAATACCTATCCTTGTAAAACGCCTAGAACCTAGAATATCGTGACTTGATCTCTGGTGTCCCAACTCGCACGACGATTTTGTTACGATGGATGACTTTATCCCATTCCTTTTACATTTTTACACTTTTCTCTAACTGTCCATTGTAGGGACTGAATGGCGTGCTATTGCAAAAATAATTTTTGTCATTAGATCCTTGTTGTCGCATCGTTTATGGGATTGTTCTTGCAAAATCGCAACCTACGGTACACCATTTACCATCGAAATCGTTGTGGCAGCTTTTTTGTATTGTACTATCATCATGTATTGTATGGCAAGGTATTGATTTAGTTTACTAAAATGTTTATGTTCCTTTCGCAGAAAAGTTTACTGCCAAGGAAAGGTTACCTACAAATAAAGTACTTTTATTGCGTCCCACCACTACCACCACACCACCGGTTTATTTTAGTCTCCTACCATCTTATTTTGACAACCATCAAGCGTGTAATTGTCTTCTTGTGTGTGTACGTGACGAAAATAGTGCAAATTTTTACTTTTTCCTCGAAATATTTACGGTGTGCAGAGGAGGGCATTCAAACAGGCCATAGAGAGTGGTTTACATTGTGCAAACCATTTTATCTTACCTGAAACTTGCTGCTACCTAATTTTAAGTGGTAATATTTAAATATTTAAATGTCTCATTATTACTGCCATTATGACTTCAATAATGATCTTGCTGATGATGACGGTGGTAAGGTCTGTGGCAAGTACACGATGACACTGACGACTGACTGTTTGGTTTTGTACGCAAAAACGTGCAGCTTGACTCACCTCACACAAACGCACGCGTGTTTGTTTATTTTAGTCAGGATTCAGGATGCAGTTTTTTGCCAGAAAAAAAGTAACTGCGAACTTTGTACACGACAGTCTTTGTAGTAATAGTAGACTTTGTATCAGGTACGAGTTTACGTTTTTATCAAGAAAAATGTTGATGCGTTTTGAATAAAAACATTTTTTGTCTGATCCGCACACTTTTTTAAGCGTCATCGTCATCAATAAAATCACCTAGAGTCTCGAGTGTTTGCGTTAGCATCTTATAAGCTTACAATCAGAAACATGCTTACACAAGTCATCAAACGGACGCACATGCCATACCTGAAAATAGAACCCCATCGTTCTTTTGCATTTAATGTTGGCCGTCCACGGAATTTACCAAACATAAACCATTTCAATATTACAGGCAACCAGTTAGTCAGGCAGGAGAGTACGTAGTAGTAGTAGTAAAAAGGAGCAAACAATAAGGTACTTTTTAATATTTTCCAATTTGCATTACTACCATTTTGCATTGCTTAACATTATTGCTTATCACTACTCCCTGTAGGCTGGTTGGCTACTTCTTGTTTAAATGTTTATATTATTAAATAGACAAACACAAAAATTAGTAAAGGCAATATCAAATAGCTTTGCAAAAAAATACGTAAATGGTAACAGTGGAATTGTCGTCTATCTACCTGTGTGTGCGAGTATGACGATGACTGCTCAAGTATTTGATTTCTGCAATAAAATACGTGCACACTCTTCATTTCATTGTCATCAGACAATAAAGCTACACGTACACGTTCTGAGGTGGCTGACTTTTGATATAGTAAAGCCTACATGGTAAAATAGCTAATAGGTAATCATAATAACAATATTTGAAATGGAAACTCTTTGACTCTTTTGAAGAAAAAATATTACAGGTATTTCTACGTTAAACGCGACAATGTTGTTGCTCTATTAGAAGTCGTTGTGTGAAGCAGACAATTTGCTATGATTGTGTATGCAAGTTTGTGTGTAGAAAGAGTCGTCGCAGTATCGTGTGTCGCATGACACAGAGAGGAAACGTTTATTGTAGTTGGAAAGACCTACCTGGTCTGCTTGTTATTTAGGGAGAATTCACAAATGTATGGCACGGTTAGAATAATGATATGATGTAAATTGTGGCAAGAGAAGGTATGGGTTAAAAAAGAATGAAGTGAGAGAAGAGGATTACCTGTATGCAGAGATGGGCCATTGCAAAAGGACAACCAACAAACAACAACAACAATGTTGGTGGTGAAGAGTGTAATGTAGTAATGTAGGAACAATGAAAGGTAATAGCAACAAACAAGTGAGATGAATGCGGAAATGAAGGTAAGATATTGAAATTGAGAAAAGTGAGGTTTTTTAGATGTCATAGTCAAATGAAATGATGCAAGGGTAATGTAGAGCAAGAACAGTTAAATGTGGCTTTGTACTGCGAAATAAAGGGCGCTGGCACCATTGCAAGACAACAGGACTGGATGTTGGAATGGGAGCTGTATTTCTCAATCCGGGGATGGAAATGTTTGAAAACGCAGCGTTAGCTTGGATACATCTATGGTTGGTACATAATAAAAAGTGGGCGAGTTTGAATGGTTTGAATAAAGGATGAAATCTTGTATAAAAACAACCAAGCAAGCAAGGACGATGAAATACGAAATGTGATAACAAAATCCACCAGTCCAGACAACGAGTTATAATGTCCAGAATAGTGAATTATTTACGGTATGATAATGAACGGCAGTTATGCGGCAGTTAGTGTAAATAGAAACAACAATATGAGTAATGCCAATGCTACAGCGTTTAATCAATGTAAAAGTTCTATAATCGGAGAAATGCCCAACTTTACGCAGACCGGGTGGGCACAGAATGAAGAGGTGGAGCAGAGCAGCTTCTAAAATCGGCTGAATTTGATTCCAGTGCGCAAGTGAAACTCAACAAAGAGAATGTTATGAAGAGCATTGAGGTGATTGATCCCAGTGTTGACATCAAAACTCAGGGTGGCTGCACTCCCGAGAATCCTGAGGATGAATGTGATACTCCATCCGCTAAAAAGCAAAAGTTGGAAGGGAATGTAAAACGCAACATGTTAAATTCAAATGGGCTGATAGCTAAATGTGTAGAGTCGGCAAGACCGATGTTTATAAAATTGAAAAAGAATATGGACATGGTATAGATACACCTCTGACTCCTTGTCCTAAACGATAGTAGTTGAGAAGTTCCCAAAATATTTATTATATTGTGTGTTACACCAGTTAAACCGTTAAACCAGTTTAGCACCTTAATTTCGATGACTGTCCCCAAGAGTGAGTGTCCTGAAGAGTTGATAGAATTTTTAAAACGAGCCATTTTACCAATGGTCAGTTGAGAACAGAAGTCGAGGGGGCTGTTCATATTGCGAAAGATTTTCAGCAGAAATTGATGGAATATCACAAATCTAGAGTTCATTTGATTGAAAAGGTTCTTAACTACTTGTCCCATATATTTTCATGCATCATGCATCTATATTTCTTTTAATTACACGAAATACGAAACCGCTTAATTAATCTGTTTTCAGCTGGCGTATCCTCCATGCCCTGATTCTCTGTTAGGTATTATCGAACTCGACACCTCAATGTTTTTCATCATACACGAATTACTAACAGCCATCCGACTACAATACCAACTAGGGCTCATGGCTGACTACGTTTTGAGCAATGGTGCGAACAAAAGCCAATGAATGAAACGAATAAGCATCGTTATTTATTTAGTGCGCTAAATTGGCAAAAAAATCCCGTAATTATTGTTATTACTACTACAATAATATTTCATCGTTTTTATGCTACCTTATCATATCAATATCATATCATTCTACCGAAAAGAAACCGTTTATTCAAAAATGTGACTGTTATTGATGCTCCAACAAAACTTCCCTAATAAAAGAAGAAAAAACTTGATTGCAGACAAATAGAACAGAGTTCCATTTGTAAACCAGTAATTGTAATAATAGCAGTAATAATATTATGCCTAAATATAATTTATTGCAATTAGCTATTTTAAAAATAGGTATTCATGTAAAATATTCGATTGTCAAATAAAACGGTCGTGGATGTACTACTATAGCTCTAGCGTTTCCACTACCGCCGCTACCATTAACAGGTCAAAAGGAATGAAATCCTAATTACATTATTTTTTTGAACAAGACACCAATTCCGTGCCCGCTTTTTTTATTTATTCTTATTACCTTTCTCCTTCTCTCTTACATACAGCAATTGCCCATTCATACATATACTTTTCTCACTAGAAACGTTGTATCACTCTTTCGGCTGATGAAATTGAAATTAGGTCAATCTCACAAACTCACCGCAATGCTCATTGTCATCGATAAAAAAGTATAAAAAATATTCACTCAGCAGAAAATATAGACACATCATCACAGCAGAGGGACTATACAATATATTTTTATTAGATCGAATTGCATATTTGATAGTTTTGAGTATTTTTTTTCTGACGCTGCTCTTGTTGTTCTTCATTCGTCCACTTCCGGCACCTTTTGTGTTCATCACTGTGTATTTTATTTGCCTTTGTGAGCTATGTAGACCGACCAGCTCTATCTAGACAAGACGTCTTTCTTAGAAAACAGATTCACTTTTGAACGAGAGCTGCTCTTTTTTCCTTGCGCGCGTTTGTCACAAAAAGAAAAAAGATTTAAGCTTTATCATCCCCATCATCATCTTGAAAAAGTGATGGCGGTAATATACTTTTTGCCAAAAAAGTTTTTTGTTTACCTGTCTCGTCTTCTTTAACAGGAGCAGCATCCAAATCTGTTTTTTAATTTTAAAGCCGTTGTCGTCTGTAAATCTCATTAATAAGCGTGATTTGTGGTTTTTATTTGGCGTGGTGTGTGATGGACCTTTCATTCATTTCATTCATTCGTTTCGTCATCATCGTGATTACGAGGATGATTATGCAAAAATATGGTGAGGTCTCAGGTTTCCCATCATCATCCACATCATCATCATCATTGCCCATCCTGTAAGTTGACACCTGACACCATTCCTCTATGCGTAGTTTTCTTCCAAAGAGCTAATCTGGCAGCACCCAATATAGTAGAACTGTTAATACCTGCGTGTGCGCAATAAAGGGTGAACTGCATCTTCCATTCTATTGTCATTTTGTTACGCAGTTACTCTCTCTCCCTCTCTTTAATCGTATGACTGGCCAACTATAAGATTCCAAGATTTCTTGGTGGGTGGTCGTATCTCCCCATCATCATCATCATCACTGCTCTTATCATTTCATTTACTTATTTACCGGCCACACATACAGACAAACGTAATGAATTTATTATTTACCACCGCCACCGCAACTGCATAATAAATATATCCCATTTAATTAGGGTCATTGGGGTTACATTACATATGTATGTTTTACTACTACACATATCAAAAAGTATACCATTACACTCACAATTTATTTACATGGGTATGCTAAGTTGCGCAATTTTTATTGCTTGCCTATGTGTCAAGTGTGTATATGCGTAGGAGGAAGTTATATAATAATAAGCATCTTTGTTAAGCGAATTATTGCACATCATTAATTTATTCTTTTCTTAAAAATATGCATATACACATACACACATATTTCCCGTCCCCAACGAGAATGATAATTAACAAACCTCAAAGCAATAAGCTAATGTCGCTATTTTTCACACTTGAAAAAAGTTTGCGTTCTCTTGGCTGTCTTAAAGAGCAATAAAAAAGCGGATGAAGTGAAATACTCCTACTCACATGACTATGACACATTCTGCTGCTCCGCCTCCACAATACAATTAACGACGCCAGGAATGAATGAACAAGCGAATTAATTAAGGGGATGCTAAAATAAAATTTGTAAATTGGTGACATTTATTTTTGCTTGTCTGAGGCTATATGGTGTCGTAATGGAGGTTTGGTGTCATTTTATTCGTCACCTTTGTGCGCAATTATTGGATACCTATATCGGGTAATACCCATTTTTTCGCAACTAAATATAAATTTAACATCAGGTGAAATTACTACACACATATTTTTCTTGCACAGTATTCAATGTTTTCTAAACTCATATTTCAAAAGTGTCTTATCTTACATAACCTACTTTAGCCAATTTTGGTATCAGGCTCAACCACGTTTTTGACAAATGGTCCCTTTTGGTTTCAAAGTACATCTGGATGAGTATGCTGCTTAAGTTTGGAAGACTGGCATTTGCATCATTGCCACTAAATATAAATATGCCAGTCGTGCAATATCTTTACGTTGACGGTAGAATGAGAACGAGAGTGATGGTATCAGGTAGCAGGTACACAATTTCTGCGAATCAGTACAATATTGTCGTTTCCATTTCTATAGCCGTAATTGATAAGATATAGTAATTTTTATGAAAGGCGACAGGTAGTAGATTTTGATTGCTAGAATAGATAGAGAGTATCAGGTTGTCTTTTTTGCTGTTTGTGATGTTATCTCTACAGCCAAACCACTAGATACCTGATATATACAAGTTAAATGAGATAGGAGTCTCTGGTGCGGTTTGTCTGTTCTGTAACAAGTACTCTATCAGTACGCCTAAGTCGTCGTCGTAAGTACTCCTGTTACCAGTTACAACCAAACCAGGCTACCTACTTGTTGGTTGACGTAATATCCTGAAGAATGAAAAAATACCATTAAAATGCACAATTCCATTAAAAATAATATCCGCTTTTGCAAATCTCATAAAAATGAAGTACCTATACGTATTTATTTATATGTGTTCTGAGTTAGGTCATATAGATTGGGAGGTGTCATAATTACACGCAAAGAGATGTTAACCAGTTATTGCAAAATCTTAAATTTCAATTTTTAGAAACAATTTACCTTTGACAAAAGGTGGAGTGGATGGTATGTGGGAAGCCACAACTGCCCCCTCGTAAAACGCTCCAAGTCAATCCACAGAAAAACACTGGTACGCGGTGACGACCGAGTGGCGACAATGGTTGATGATTCACAAGAATGACGATATATTATGATTATTATATAATCAGAGGAACGATGACAATTTTTCTTGTGGTGGGGCATTCGCTACCTTTTCCCTTGTATGTAGCCAAAGTCAACTCAAATGAACCACTTGGTTTCTATAATATTTTGTATTTTATTATCATAACCGTATCTACAGCAGCGAATAGCAGTGACAAAACTATCAGACTGATTATGCAGGACTTGTATACGAGAGTGTTTACATTTTAACAGTCGTAAAAACACGAGATATGTAGAGTGGTTTGCCTTTAGCTGATGCATTTACAACCGTGATCTTGTAATCGATAGTGGTGCTCACTGCTTAAAAATGGGAGGGGTCCTCTATTATGTACCGCTGCACGAGATTTACTCTTTGGTAAAAATGAGTGTGTGGTCCGCGAATGATTTACCGTGATTCGATTGTAAAATTGACGGATCAAAACCAGCCATGTTGTCTTACTTTGCTCGTCGATGGCAAAAATAAACAGACAAAAAAGCCAGAAACGTTGTGGGATTTACCGAGGAACCTGGGAATGCATTAGATGTCATTATTGTGTCGTTGTCATAAATAAGTTGTATGTCGTGCTTCTTCCTGCATATTTAGTATACTATACGTACTAGGTAAGTTGTTAGTTTTTAGTGTACTTCATCCACCACCGTCCGTTTTAAATATTAAGGTACTCGATGAGATAACCTTTCTGCATCGACCTGACCAAAAATCTGTCCGTCCGCTCGTGAACATTATCTATTCCTTCAGTCGTTAATTACAACACCTAATTCACGTTGCCCTGTTGCCCGTGGTCAACTCATAAGTTTCAGGCGCCAAACTTATGCACAAATAATTTTTCACCATACAATCGCATTTTAACCAATTTTACTGACATAAAATAAAACATCCGGCGCCAATATTTCAACTGTAGCTGATTTAAAGTCACAAAGACTTTATATTTAATTAATTTTATAACCTACAAACAAATTATCAAAAAATATTTTTAAAAACGCATTAGCCGGAGCACTTATAACATGCCTACAATATTATTACAATCTTATCCTATAGATTAAAAAGTGTATAGAAATGTCCTAAAGCATTTTAGATATTTCATGATAACATCTTCAATGAAAATGATCTGAACGGCTCATTTTCTAAAATACTCGTGCTTCTTTCTCTTTCCGTTTAATGAAATAGACAGTTACACTCGTGAATCGAATTGGACTGTACACGTTAACTTATACTTTTTACTTACTACCAATATTTCACAGACGAAAGACACAACTGGAAATTATACGGCATTTTTTACTTCTGTTATTTTAATTTAAACTGTCACTGTAGTTACCATATCATATTCATATACCATATTACACTGAAGTGACAATGACAACTAATTGTGAATGAAGCGCGTTAACATAATTGTAGCGCATATAGATTTGCTTGGTCTAAATCATTTCCAGATGACGAAACATGTATTAACACTTATAATTACATGTCATTTTAAAACAAAAATGGCAAGTGGACGATGTCAATGAAAGTGACAATAAAAAATTAAGACGTGTTTTCACCACCCTACAACACTTACTCGCGCCCAAATTCAATTTATAGTAGAAGGTTGAGATGAATGATAATGTCATGTCTTTTCAACGAGCGAAATACTAACTTAGAAACCCTACTTATAGTTATGCGAGTATGCATTACGTGCGTGTAAAATGCAGGTTTTGTAGGGTAAGGATAAAATTGGTTTTGACACTTAATATGGGCTAATGGTGCAGAATTATAAATTTTAATTGTTTTAAAAATTATACCATCAAAACACAGCACTTGAAAGATGCGAAAGTAACAGTGATATCTATAACCAGTTGCGCTATCTTTCTTTGATGCAGCATCGCATTTTTACATCTTAAATTCATTAGTAAACTCATCAATCATTGGACCACTGTCCGCCGTACATTGCTGTTGATACATTTCATTCTCTGACGCACTTCAAAAATATTCGTGTATGCCCAAAAAGAAACCAGTTCCTTCTAAAGTGTTCTCTCTTAAAAAAAGTATATTTTCCCCTATTGATAAGGATAACTGATAACGAACTTGATAATGTAACAAGAGGAATAAAATTTAGTCAAAACAACAACAGTGCAGCTGCTTCCTATTTAAATTATTGTCGTATTCAATGATGTAACAAAAACTTTTTTTGCCGGGGGGCGGATGCTCCTCGCCAACTCGCCATTGCTGTTGTCCGCGTTGTCATCATTTAAACAAGAGCATTTCCACCCGCTCCTTTCAAAATAAATAAAGCGCTAAAACACTTTTTGACTTGACCATTTTACAAATTTGAATAGATTCTTTATTTAATAAAGAACAACAATACAATTCTGCAAGAAAGACAAAATTACTGGCCGTTATGATGATGCTATGATGCATGCGTGCGCAAATTTGTTAAGTTTTCAAATCTCAACTCTCTGCTAAACACGCCTACTAATCAGCTGACCATTCACATTTTATTTTCAAATTAAATTACACAGATTGATGAAAAAACGATTAAAAATCAGGCTTTCCTTTATTATTCTTTTTTACAATTCAACACATTCAATTTATAATCAAAAAAGGTCTGCTTTTGTGTATTCTATTGAATGGTCACACAGAACAGAAAAAATTTCCGCATTGGAACTTTTAAAACTTGTAAAAAGCTATTATACAGGTAGGTGTTGTGATTCATATAATCGAACAAACAGGTAAAAACGCTTTCTTTTTCTTTTATTCACACCTCCGCATTTTCCTCAGATAAAAATCACAAGTCCCTCCTACATGAATTAAATGAATAAAAATAAATAAATAACGCCCGAACGTATAAATGAAATTTTAGCGAAATTACGACCAGCAGCTTTTACTGTCTTCAATACATGCATACATGCGTAAATACTACTGTACATCTCTAACTAGATATTACGCGTTAAAAGTCAAAGGTACGGAAGGTTACACGCTCACATCATTTAAATTTAGACTTCTTCATATCATTTTAGACAAACAATCATATCAGCATAATAATGATATAGCAGAGCTATTTGCGAGTCGAAAACATTTCAATCAAATGTCACAATGATCACTGTATCAAATGATGTCAATGATGACATGATGAATTTGAATTTTGATCTACGATGACGCTTCGGCATTGAAGTTTCATGCTAAACGGAACTCAATCTATTAGTCGACCTGACCTGACACGTAAAAACAAAACTATATTATGCATACTCTTGTCAGTTTTCCACCATAGCTGGTCGTAAATACATAAAAACACGTAATCATCAAGTCGTCAGGTGATGGGCAGGACGAAAATGAGCAAATATGGGAAATAAAATAGTGAAAAACGATCATCATTGACTATAACAAACATACAAAATAAATAAATTGTTATCAAGATGCTTCCCTCTTCAATTGTCCAATAAGCACATAATAACAATTATTTTTTTGTCCCCAAAATCCCCTTCCCTTTAGCCAACCCCTTCCTTTTCAATTTTCTTCTAAAAGCATGTAACAAGATTTACAGTTCTGATAAGGATATATATTGTTCTTCAAAAATGTTTCCTATGAAAAGCCATGTTTTCTTCATCTTTACATCTACAACACTTTTAACACCTCTATACTGCGCAAAAAAACCTTGTGTGTGTACGATTCTCTCCTTGTTTAAAAAATGATACGCTACCGAGTTACAATGATACTTTCAAGATCTCTTCGCATGATGGCCTATATAGTGCTTGTTGAGTAAACATTTTTTTAACCTCCTGGTCTTTCAAATGAGGAGGGTGTCATCATCATCATCATGAATGACCATTTGGTATTGATAATATGCATGTCCAACAACTAAAAACATCTCTCTGCCAAGGAATTACAGTAACATTTATTCTTCAGTGTCCTCCTCTTGCTAATCGAATCAGTTGGCTATATAATAACAATTGTTTTTGCGCACAGCCACACACCTTTAAAATATTTACCAGACCCATACATATGTATGCGTTCATTCTTTTCGTAGTTGAGCATACCCCTAAACATGCATTTTTATTACCCAAGATTTTTTTGCTTCCGTAAAAAAACAACCTCTCTGCTTGTTTTGTAACATTCATCATCGTCATCATTTTATTCCCTACGTTATAATTCTTTAGTTAATTTTGAATTTGACTCCATTCAACCTTGTATGGTGTCATTACCATATCACACGATGGCACCAGTTTTGGTCTGAAAGCCGAACACGCATAATGAATGTTTTGCCTGTATTCACAAAATATCTTCATCAACATCAGTACCTCTGATTCTGTTTATTGACAATGACAGTATTTTGTAGTGGAATCAATCACTGTCAATTTATTCCTCCTCTGGCGCGTCTGTTTTCAACTGCTGAGGACATACCTCACGGTCTTCTGCGTATTGTCTTTGTATTACTAAATCTGCGTAGTGTAAGAAAAGCGTCGACGCAATTCAGAAAACGCGTATGGTAATACTGCACAAAATTACTAATTTGTAATTGTAACTGTTAAATAGGACACACAAGTGGAGTAGAACCTGTACAACTAAAATAGCAATATCGTTTCCAATAATTACGTATTGTTGCTAATAATAGACTTGTGGGGCACGCCGCTACAAATTGTCTTCTGATCGAGGCCGAACTTCAGTTTGGGTACTTGCTTCACGCACTCTTACTTAACGTTCTTTTACGACTGCATGTACTCAGTTTTTGTGTCCATTAAATATGGACTAAATACAGAAAATATTTTAAAGGGCGTCAATTTACGTAAAAATGGCGTGTACGTATGTTGTCGACAAGACTAACTGGTGGTGTTTGGCACTCAATCGTCATATCATTCTAACAGTAGAATAATTTCCAAAGTAAATAAATGATCGACGAAACTGATGGAAGGGATCCGCCAGCATATGGTCAAGTAGTTAAAATATTATAGCTCGATACGTGTAATTTATGAGATACACATTTGACACTTGACACTCCTGCCGATTCCCTATTAGATATTCTTTTATCCCTGCTACTTGAGGTGGAAAGATGCAGTTATCAAAGCGTATGCCACTGTGATAAGGCGATATGATAGTAGCGATATAAATAGTTACAGTTATTGACAAACTGTTGCTGTTTATCCTTCTTAATCATCTCACATTCACTCCCAATCAGGACGACAACAACGGCAGGGATTGAAGATATACAGATAAAACAGAAAAAGCTTTTTTGCTATTTATACTCTTCTTGTAAGTGTGTACTTTCTTACATCTTATATCTCGCCATTTCTAACAGCTGTCAACTTGTCAACCACCTCAACTCATAGGATCACCTCATTGATGAAGAATTTATAGGTAACAGTGTAACAAATTGTCATCATCATCACCGCCATTCTGCTAAAAACTATTATTAGTTGCACCACCAACCAATTGCATGACGTGACATGAACTTTGGTGTCAAAAATGTCAATTGTAAAACGGCTACTTCTGTTGTACCTGTCATGCAATCTTATTTCTTTCCCTTAGGCTGTCCATTTTCTTGGTGAATATTTTTAACGCAAGTGACAAGGTGTTACAGCGTTACTCGTTCTCTGGAAGCGTCATCCATCGCATATCTATCGCAGCGTAGCGCAGAGAGATAAACGTCACGATTGTAATAATAATAATACTTTTTTAGAGTAATTAGATCTATTATGCTTATAGAGTTTGTAAAGGAGATTCTAGTTTAATGCAAACTTCCGTTATATACCGTAAAATCTGTATTTCAAACCGGAGCCTATTTTATAACGTTCTGAAGGAACTGTTCTGAACTGAAACCTCTTTTGTTAACATCCAAATAGCGCGTAGTGCGTCTTTTAATGTTTCTCGTTAGAACTCATGTCCTACCGTATGTAAAGCTGCTCTGTGTGTGTTTTATTTGCGTTTTTACGATATACGATTTAAATAATGATTAGTTGTTTTGTTTATGCAATTTTCTTGATAATAATAGCAACGGAAAACAATACACTATGGGAAATAAAATGACTTATATAATTCCCTTCAAGCTATTAAATAAAAATACACTCGTCTTTTACGGCATTTTGTCGTATTCATCATCATCCTTCTTTGTTTGTCCTATTATCGCTCCTACATCACCATTGCGTCGTCGTCATCATCGCGGTTTTTTCTCTATCGTAACTGTGCGTGGTGGTGGTAACTCTGTGTGACCGATACTAAAGTGTTTGTCTTCACGGCTAAAACTTCTAATGATACGTCTTCACTCATAAAAACAAACATCAACATTGATACTGTCAGTGCAGCCAATTTTAACGGCTGCTAGTATAATCCCCTATGCAATTTCATTACGGCGAATTTAATAGCTTGTTCGTTGTTGCACGGTTTAAATTTAGATAGGGGAAATGCTAGCGATATATATGCATTACTTCAGTGTAAACGCAATACACAATTTTTGTAGGTTGCTGCCATGCATCTTTTCTAATGCGATTTGTTATACGTACCCCTTGTCAGCTTTTTGCTACACACATTTTCATATATATTCCCTATACATCAGCTTTTGTTTGTTTCAAGGGAAAGTTTTTGTGCCGCAAGGGAAGCAGCGCAGTGTGGTTGTTATAAAAAGACGTACATACATAGTATTCTGCTATTATTATTACTATTACTCTATTACCTACCCGACGACGACGACAACATGTTAATCTGTGCAAAGTTCTCTACAACTTGCAAAATGCAATGGTAAAAATGAATTATAACATAACGTAACTAACTTTTGGTAGGCACACAGCTGTGTGGCTGCCGCTATTGCTTACTGATTGTGGTTACTAATAATGGACGATCATGATGACGATGAGGTAACTTATGTATGTTTGTATTCAAAACGGGAAGTTTACTTTTTTGCAAGAAGTGACGATGACGCTGATGATGATGGTGGTGGTGGTTATCTTCTCGCATTTTCCTTTCCAACTAGTATAGTGGTTGTAGAAGAAGTGGTGGCAAAACGGCAAACTGGCCAAATGAATGAATGACAATATTATGTAGTATAGTAATGTAACGAGTAATGGCAAAAAAAGGAGGGGTAGCGTGCATTGATAAAAGTTGCAGGTGATTTACCACTTGATACAACTACAACTCTTTTGCGTGCTGATTGGCATGCAAAGAGTTTCTTTGAAAAAGACTCTCTATTTGAAAACGCGACATGTTACAAGGAAGGGGTGGCGAAGACGGGGCTGACAATGGAAGTTTATAATATTAAGAGAGATAAAATTAGACATATTTACGGTTAAATTGGCGTAGAGAGCTGAGCAACTGTCGCGCCGTTGTCTCAGATCATCGTATATGTATCTGTACCTATGCTGGTTTCTACGTATTTACCACAAAGATATTGCAGCTTACTTCTAAATGAATAGGTATCCGCTATTAAGCAAAATTAGAACTTATACTATAGAGTTGCTGTTTGTTAGCATCTCCTTTTGCTGCAAAACATGTTTACACAGGGAAATTATTAAAATGGTAATGAACTTATTTCTAAATGGTAATATGTAATTTGTTCATCATCATGCAATAGTCCTGAATGTTTTTTGTTTTATATTAGGTTATGTCGGTAATTTAATATGAGACATGATTAGACATGTCTACTTGTACAAATTAGTATTTATAATGTAAAACCACGAAATAAAATAATGAAAATGTGCTAGAATATTACTAGAAATCAACAGTAATTACAAACTATATACCATCTGAATAGAATTTTCCATCTCAAGATCATATCACGTGTCGTAAGAAACTTATTTTATTAAACGACGGCAGAAGAAAACAAATACGCAAGAAGTATTGGTTACTAGTTACAAACTTTATAACAACATTGTAAAATCGTAAAGAATGTATGCTCTATGGGCAGATGCCTGAAAGAGCGTGAATCAATAAATACAAATACATAGTTACAAATAGAAATGTAAACAGTAAAGTCAAATATACGTCTTCCATGTATAATTTTGTGTCCTCCAAAGAAAGAAGTGTGATATGATAAGAGCCCATAGACGGTAGCTTAGGTGGCAGTTCCCTGAGAGAAATATCATTATAGTGAAAAGTTTTATTTTATGGTGAGACGCAGATGAGCTAAAAGTGATACAAGCAATCATGTGAATGGTACTTTACAGTTTTAAAATCTTTGTATTACTAGATAAGGTAGTATCAGATAATGTCACCCACAGATTGCTGTTGAACGACGAAAGAATTACTGTCGGGAGAATAGAGAAATTCATCCCACTGGGCCATTTTTAAACATCGCCACATTAAATAAAAATCAATATTTTTACACTCTTAAGGATAATAATTGGAACTATTTGTGACGAATTTCAAATATAAGACACTATATTAGCTATAAGTCACCAAGTCATAATGATGAAAGTCAATAATTGAATTTTATAATGTTCCCAAAAAAGGCATCGAAGAGAAATTTTTATTCTATCTGCATGTCATACACGTGGTTGAACTTTCCTTTAAGCTCATATTATAGGCAATAGTGCTCAATTAATAGATCAATATTGAATATACCTGTATCAGTTTTATTATCTACCAATATTATGATTTCCTATATTTGGATCAAACTGATTAAAAACAGTCATTCCACAATAGCTAACTGTGGTACAGTTATTTCATAAACTAGCTTTTAACATGCTATGATATGTAGTACGTTTGTTTGGAAAATAATATGAAATAACAAAGCAGTTTATACATAGCACAAAATTGAGATGACCAATTATGTGTTTTTTCAGTCGGTACAATACAGAAAAAATATAAAGACCTATTTAAATATGCTATAGCTGACATATCAGCCTACTACCAATCTCATTATCTCATTAAGCTGGCAGATTTAAGGAGATTATAAAAAGTGGGCTACCAATATGTCCACCTTGTGTACATATTGCATATATGTGACATGTGACACATGTGCTCACAGTGAAAGCAACTGCAGTGGTAAACAGGTATATAAGCTGTTTGAATTTATTTTCTACTGAAGAATATCCCATATTGCATTGCTAATTTATAATTTTAGTTATTTCAAAATTTTAAATTGTACGTACAAAATTGCTAATATCGGACATGTCAATTTTCTTAATCGAGCCATGTGAGCACAACAACAAGGTACAGCACACGACATGTATATAGACACGAGTGTCGGATTGCTGATACAGAGAACTCATCAGTATTTATTATTAATATTTATTTATTTGTGATTATGAAACATCACAGTTCTGATTTTCCCTTTTCTTCATATTCACCTCAATTTACGACTGTTATTGCTGAGTGAGCGCAGACGCACTCGGATAATTTATACAGTTCAAATTTAGACAAACAAAAGCAGAGTAGCAGCAACAAACGTATTATCATCGTCATCATCAAATCAACAAAGTGAATTGCAAGTGTTCACTTTTCTCTCGCCGTCGCCCTCCTATCATCATTCCTTTTTCCCCTCCATGTCATTCATTAAGAAATATGTGCTGCAAAAAGTTTTTGTAATGACGACGACGACGATGATGATGATGAGATGACTTTAACATTGCACCCAACTTTATTGCGTTTCTGTACAAGTCTCTCTTTTTTTGCGGCAGTAATTCTTTTTGTGGGGGCTGTGTACCCTGTGCAAGTGCATCTCCTTGATCGCCGTCGTCATCATCATCTTTTACTTGACCACGCCGCTTTAATTTCTCATCATCGTCATCAGCATCATCAAATCAAACATTTTATTTCGCAGCGTGATACGGCTTCACTGATGACAATGATCAGAGAGAGAGAGAGAGAGAGAGAGAGAGAGATCACAGTATACGCGTTAAATGTCTGTCTGTGTGTAGATTGCCAGTCGCAAAGTTGCAAATCACTCACGACACGACTCCCAGTCACCGTCGAATTCGGGAAACAGAGTGATTGGTTTTTGCAAAACTTATTTGTTATTGCATCTCTTATTCCTTATTATTGTTGCGTCCCTTGCATGCCCACAAACACCTGCTGCTGCAGTTGTCTGAAGTCTGTATCCGCCTCTTCCCGACCTGCACTGGTTTCTTAATTAGTAAAAAAGAGCGAGATGAACTTGTGATATAAATTATTAATATCATATATTCACTCATACTACCTCTCATTGTCAGAGAAAACAATAAAATCCTGACGTAGTACTCCCTACAATTTACGTATTTAAGCATATGGCAAATTTATTTGTAAATAATATCCTTGTCGATAAGTGATGAACACGCACAAAACAAGGTATGGGAAGATACAATCAGTCGCTATTAACCCCACTACTACATTAACATATCGCCGCATTTTATCCCTTTTTTATCACCCTCTTGATCACCGTCATGAGCTGCAGATTCGTAGGCAAAATGAATGGAGGATGGATAATGAAACGAGTAAATGATATGATTAAATGTGCAACAGCAGCAGAAGCAGGAGTAGTAATGCAATAGCAATATGTTATGCCATTAATAATAAAGTACAGAGATATAGGCTGTGACTGGTATTTTTTTGCACACAATGCCAATTTGAAACAGAAAAACATGGCGCTTTTCTGTTCGTTGTCATCATCCTTGTCGTCGTCGTCATCAGTCGTTCTCATCTCTCTCTCTCTCTCTTATCGCTGCATGCTACTACAATAATAATCAGATTGGATTGGTCAGGTCACAGAAAAGCGAGAGGAGAGGGAAGTAAAAAATCATAATTTTTCTATACACCGCACTATAGCCTTAATAACCGCACCACAAAACAGATTATATGCACGTCACAATAAACGTTCACGAACAGTGAGTAAACATGCACTGCAATTAATCTATTAGGTACAATAATGCATCTATAAACAATCCTATCGTCTTATTGTATCTTTTCTGCGAAAAAAACCAACGTAGTGGTGCATTTTGCAGGGCATGTAATAGTAGTAATAAGCTTATTGTTGCATATAAAATTACAAATCACGGCTAACTATTAGTAACTATACCCTACAACGACTACTACTGCACTACTAGTAGTGCATAATATTATTATCATCATTATTATCTAAAAGTTTTTATTGCAATCTTTTTTTTGCAAAATATTAACAATTACTTTTGATTGTGGCTGTCGTTGTGTACAACGGGCAGAGATGTAAAATGTAAAGGAGATTGCAACGGCAGTGTCGTTGTTGGTCGTTACAGCCGTTTACCCGAGATGAAGATAGGGAGAGAACCCCTTCACTAGAAAAATGATTTTTTTCTGTTGAATGCATATACCGCATTTCATCTGTGAAATCCCCTCCCTTTCATAATTTGTGCAAACCGTGGCGTTCCATTTTTATCATCTCAATTTTTTTTTCATTCAATACTCCGTACATCGGTCTTGGACTGTCAGATTGTTTGGATAAGAAGTTAGGTGAGTATAGACATTGTATTTAATGCAAGTTTGATAGGAGAACAGTGCGTGGTGTAAAATATAACGGAATGTGTGGCATTTTGAAAAATTGTAATATTGCTTTTGTTTAAATGAGCTTGTCATATAATAGGCATGCAGACAAATGCATCATGCCTCACCACCACCTCCACCGCCGATTGGACCGCCAACTGTAAATTGAACATTCACAATTTTTTCTGCCATGCGCCTCATATCAAAAAACGCCACGCACCCACCACCGCCGTCGTTATCAAATATACGGCGCGCAAACGTTCGTTTTTTACTGCGTAGTGCTTGGAGCGAAAAGAGTCGGGAATAAGAAATTTTTCAAAAGTATACGCACATACACAACAATAATTATTGTTACATCACATGTCATGTCATATTGTTATGATGGCTATCGTCGTCGTTGCTGTATTACCGAGGTATTTTCCTCACTTCAAAGCAGGCTTCGCTGCATCTCTCTACCTTCTCAACATTTTTCCTTGTGTACGATGTATGTGCCATTTTCACTGTTGTTGTCTGGTCGGCCATATGCACGCTATGACCTGACATTTCAAAAGACGACAAAGAAAAAATAATGGGCATAATGGATAAAATGGAAAGCGGTAAAAATGCCAAAAATAATCAAGGGATCGTAAAAATTAGGTACACCTACTTTAGACATACCAAACAGCAAACATTGTTAACTATACGACAGACAAAAGTAAATGCCAGAATCTCTATGCATATATACAAAATTAAATGTATTAAATACCCGGGTACAAACTCTAAAACATCGTTGATAAAACTCGTATTTTTGAAGAAAAGTGAAATTTTGAAAGTGAAATGGTGTTTTGCCGTTTTCCAGACATATTTGAGACAGGCACTTTTAAAAACTTTTACGAGATATATATTTATGTTTCATGAAGTTAATATTTGGAAAATTGTACGATAAAAGATATTTTTTACTGATGTTGCGTGAGCGTCTGCCTATTTTGAAGCTCCGCCAGTTGAACGGAAAGTTTCATTAATTTTTACTTTAAAATCTTCCACGGTCCCTATGTCGCTGCGATCTTCAACAATAAAACTGTATCGAACGATGTAACTTGCAGGCAGCTATTGCTGTGATGACGCTGCAATTTGTTGCTCGTCCCATTATTAAATCCTATTGTACACACAATTGAAGTTGAATTGTGACGATGATGACTGATGACACTTTAAGAGCATTTTTGGCAAATAAGTCGTGTCTAGCCCTTTTGCGGTCTGCTGGCAGATCTAGCCACAATAACTTGGCAATAATTTCAACAGCCATTAAACGCTTTGCTTTACTAGTAGTAGCATTGCTTATTATTATTGTTACTATTATTGGCAATCAATACACAGCGTAAGTTGGAGAGTTTTGATGATGAACATATCATCAGCATCAGTGTATCACCATCATCATCATCTCGCATCTTTTCTGATTAGAGCCGCGCATGACTATTTATTTTGAAATTCGAAAAGGCTATTTATGGGTCTGTCATCGTCGTGTGTACCCTTGTGAAACGAACTTTTAAATAAAAATTGAGTATTGTTCTCTCTACACACCAGCAATTGTCATACAGTCAACATTAGCGCAGCAGCAGCAGTCCCCAACGCAGCGCACAATATAGTTCGTGGTCGTTACCCTGATTGAGCTATTTTTCAAAATGGGTAAATGGTAATAGTATCTCGTTTACGTGCTTTGTTGTAATTCTGTAATAAGGTAACAGAGAAAACATACATAGGCATGCGCGTTTTGACGCTAATTTTAAATGACTTTGAATGTTATGACAAGGAAAATAATGATATCATCTCGCCCGTCGTCATCTTTGTCTGCATCAAAAGACTCGCAGTACAAGTGGGAATTTAAATCGTGGACGTCATAATTGGCAGGGGACCATTACGGAAAAATGTAATGACTCGAAATATTATGTATATACCTATTGATACACATAATATTATACTACCACCGGAGGAGTTTCTAATAAGTTGTGTAATGACATCTTTCATTATTTGACTTGTTTATTAGATGGAATGAATTGATGGAAAACACAATTTTTTTGGTAAGTCACGAAGTCTCATAAAATTAAACGGCGATCGAGAGAGAGATCGAGAGGCAAAGAGACTAATAGTGAAAAAGCGTTTTGCATAACGAACGACATGTGACATGAATGAGTCCTCTACTCCTCATCAAGCAAGCCACAAAGTAAGCAGCTGTGCAGAGTGAACAACGCTGGGGACTTTTTGATGAAGTTTGATTGAGTTTTAAATTGAAATTTGAAGAGAGATTGGTGGACAATTGTAGCTTTGGTGGGACATGAGTTTTAAAGAACGCGCGTGTCTTGTTATAAAGTAAAGCAGAGGAGATGGTCCGTCGTCATCTTTAGATTTCAAAAGTGATTAAGGCGCAGTAGTAAGCAGTGAAATATTTCGTCGTGAGCATATGGGTCGATCATTTATCATTTCGGTTTCATCATGCGCCGTACAATCCAAATTCATAATGCGTCATTTATTAATCAGCGTGAACCATTACTGTGTTTTATGAATATTTCTCCATTTTTGGACAAAATTGTGTCGTGTCACTTTGTTATGAGTGTTATGACACAACACAGTCACACATTTGTTATGTAGAGTAATGAATGGAATAACAAGAACACTTAAATTACATTCACGACAGAGATCTAAAATCGACTTTCTTTTTAAAATAATGATTTAAAAAATCTTACACTTCACACCCGCTTCCCTCGCTCCCCCTGAAACTTTTACTTTTCATAAGGAGGGCTTTGACCGGCATATTTATTATTATTATACATCTGCTAATTTAATTTCTATCTTCGACGACAATTTAACGGCGTTTATTTCATTCCGCATAATTAACTTAATAGGGTAGGGCAATGGGCTATGTGTAATTTAACGGGCGAATATATTTTTGAATTTTCTATATTGGTGGAAAGTAGGAAGTATTTTCCAAAGTGCGAAATTTTTTGTTCCATTCACCTCATAAACCAATCACCCCACCTCATTTAATTATAAAAGAACCTCGTCGTTATTCCCCCC
>JAHZNE010005634.1:0-14597 GCA_027744055.1 Callyntrura sp. NNG-2020
TGGAGTAAAAATTTATATTTGTAGATCAAATACCGTTAGTGATGCTCCTGAATTACGCCACCACCGAAATGCCCCTTTATATACATTAGTTTCGCCAAACGTAGTTGGCTGGCTCCTAGTCTATATATATAATCATACAAACTATAAATTTGATAACAAATTCAAGCCCTCGTTATTGAAATTATTACGCAGGGAAATGGCCCGAAGTTAGAACTACGTAGTTTGCTCTTCATGAACCATCAAAAGTTTGGAAAGGAACGAGAGAGAGAGCGAGAAAGTGTTCCGCTTCAGGTACCTAGTTAAATTGTGTATAACTCAAAGCTCTTCAAAAGTTGTTTGAAATTATATCAAGAAATTGGTGTTTTCAATAAATTCTAAAACTAGTGTTGTCCCTGGTTAGAAAGTTAGGTTGTTACTGCAAATTATTCCATTTATTATGTTGTAAGCATGCTATTTCTTGTTTGCCGTATCTGGGGATATATATCGGTGAAAATATTCTTACAAATTGCATGAATCCATCAACGGCATATTGTAAATTTTATAAAAATCTGATCTGTCTCAAAAGCGTTTTTTGCTTTGTGTGATTGTATATACATATTCGTACTTTTTTACTTTACAAGTAAATAATTCCCACGTCCAAGTTCTAACCACGATCATGTTTGATATTATGTTCATTCTACCCTAAACAAACAAACTGTAACTTTGACAAATAAAAATAAATCGTTATCTGAATGAGATTTTACCAAGCTTGTATAGTAAATATTTTTGCCCACTTAAAATACTACTCTTCCTGTCCTCCTTATAATTGGGGAACTGACAATTGTGAGCGATTGCCAGCTGGGGCATTGAGTTGATCTTCTATAATCATAAGACGAGCTATCTGGGAGCAAATTGAAGGGGAGATAACTTTTCGCTATATAATTTACAAAACAGAAATATACAAGGAACATATATTCAATGTAATTGCCCCACATAAGAAGTGAATCATTCTGTGTAAGTAATACTTCGTTTTTTAATAACATATTCACGATATGTTTATATACCCTTGTTTGAATAATGATGATACGACAACACTTAACATCAAAGATTCAATTGAACTATTTTTAACCACGCAACTCATAACGATATTTTTTCAGTTCAAAAGTTGAAGTGAGGCGAGAAAAATCAAGTCTGTTTATTGAGTTTCTCATCATTCCACTCAAGGTAAAGTGGTACTGTACACGTACAGTAAATGGTGCTCTCGATTTCATGTTTGTATTACGGGCTAAAACATTGTGAAATCTTTTGAAAACTGTCTCCAGGTTCCATAATATTACCATTTCGTTTTTCAATTTACCGCTATCTTACTATTCAGGATCACATAACTTGATCCGGTTACAGTTACACGGTGGTCTCTGAGAAACGTATATTAGTCTATGCAGTTTCTTCTGGTGGGATAAGTGCTATCTGTCGTACACCAGGGGCATTTCACCCCAGGGCAGAGATCATACTCCCACAATTTCATTTCACATCAAAGTATACCTTCTTTACGTCTAGCTGTGTATAACTTACAGCTGTGTATAATTATTCTAAAACATGTAAATAATAATTAACTTTTTAAAATTTCTTTTCATATTTTAACCTAATAATATTTACCTACGTTTTCGGCAACACAAACTGTATTACTTAATTCTATACATATGTATAAGCACAAAATGTTTACTGCAATATCGATGCAGTAAATAATTACTATTCATTTTTCCAACTCTGTAGGAAAAAGGCTTTTTACCTTACCATTAGTTAGTAGAGTCACGTACTTCATTATCTTCGGGCCAGGAACGTATGATTGCTTGTTACCTATTACGTGTTTTGATTTTGTGAAAAAAAAACTGCTAACATTACTTGCAAAAAGATAATGTAAAGTGGGCATTGTGATTCACAGTATGTTTTCACTGAGATTGTGAGATAAAAATCCAGCGTTCAAAGTTGAATAGTAAAGAGATAAATTATTGCAACGATTGTGATAGTATTTTTGTTTATTTCTGTCAAGCATGCGTACATATATACAAAGAGTTGTGAATGCACGATGACGATGTCCTATACCTAAATGTCCTCCATGGGGAACATTGGTTATGTGAAACAATGGATGTTGCATGAAAAAAAACATTTGCGAACAAACAAAGTATATTTTACACATATTGTATTGTAATGTTATACAAATTTTGGCCTCCCTACCAAAAATCATCGTTACCGTATCGTAACTGATAGTGTCTACTAAATTGAAAAAAAAGATAAAATACTTGAAATAGGCAAAGGTCCTACCGCTGTGTAGCGGATAACAAATACAACCATTTTTGTAGTAGTAATCCTGTATAAAATGTTTAACATGGCTCGTGGCTATTATCCCCCAGGGTAAACTTTCCAACTTGCCCCTCATAGTCTACTAGCTATAAGTAAGTAAGGCTACAAATCGAAATAAGGCAACCGCTAGCTGAGTAAATGTTTGCGTAGAGATGAAGCTTTGTGGAAGTCTATTATGTTTTACATTTTTACTACGCACACAGGTTCCCCTAGTGTATCATTTTACTTTTTCCATGGACGGACAGAGCACAAGCTGGTCCACTTAAATAACATAACTTATTGCTACAACTTTTACCTGACTTTCCATTTCTAATTCAAGTCATTCAAGTTTCTATTAACTACCATACCATATCAACCATCAGATTTCATTATATTTACTTATTTATTTGCATTTTATATTACTTGTGTATTACAACCAGGCAAGGGAAAACCATTTGAATAAAAATTGACCGATATAAAAATATAAATCACCCACTTAAAAACCGAAAGTGTGTATAAAAATTGAAATTGTGATAATTTTCAATCTTGCTCCCAATTTATCTCTGTACCAATCGAAATTTGAAAGAAAAGCATGGAACACAATTTCGTCATCTTTTATAATTTTATTTTTTTCTTTCCATTTGTGAATGCCCTCGGTTTTCGTAATATTTGCCTACTGCAAGCCAGTATGTTACACTCAGCCACACACTTATTTTCCCAGGATATCGGGAGACCATCAACGATGACAGAAGATAAAAGAGGACTATTATTGTATATGACGCAATCGTTAAAGTATCAACACGTTGCCTATGTGACCCTTTTATCCACATTTACCACCATCCATTCGTGTCTGCGAACGAACGAGGGTGAGGCATTTGAGCGGATGGAGAAACTTGGTGAGGAACACCGTTAACCGAAGAGTAAATGGGATCTGAGCAGTTCAGTAACATCAGAGGGATAAATGAATCCCTTCATTCCCTATTGTGTGTCCAATCCCACCAGCCAATTCAGAATTACTGAAAGGACACCCACAAACCAAAATCAATGACGACGGGATTACTTCGACGTACTACCGACTTTTAGATACACATGCTTTATTCTCCTGGCGAAAGAGAAGTATTCTTCTGAGTGGAAGTAAACATGATGTTGAAAGAAGGCCAGGTCTTTGGCAAGCTTAAAAATATGATGGGAAGGAACCCCAAAGAAGCACATTTTGCGAATATTTTGTTTAGTCATGAGCAAGTCATCCGTGCATCCGTGTATAAAAGTTAAATCTTTTGGTTGGCAAAATCTGTATTGTGTGATGTGACTATGTGTGTGTAAACACGGATTTTTTCCAATCGAATGACCTGAATAATTTACGAAGAGGAAATGCTTGGATATTGTACACACACAATAACATTTTGTAAGAGAGATCGAGCGGGAAAAGAAAGATAGAGAAAAGGGGAGAGGGCAAAGGGATTGAAAGTATTACACTGTTACAGTGGCGGGCCGAACATAAAATAAATTACTTTGTGTACTACTTTCAAGATAAATTTACATCACCAACCCTGCCAACATAATCAGTAATCCGTATTCCATGATGAGAAAAAAAGTGCGAGGACGAAAGAGTGAAAAAAAAAGTTTCAATGAATGCTCTACCATGTAGTACCAGCTCGATCATCATTCTCCGCACAAGTCTTACCCAAGAAAAGATACACATGGGAACCCCAAAAGTAATGCACAAGAAAACAACAAAAAAGTACACGTTGTTTTTCTTCAGTTGGCAAAGTTGCATAAAGAGATTTCGCCTGCCATCCTTACCGAGATGAAAAACAGTCGACTCTGCAGTAAAAACAGGAGGCACTAACAAATAGACGCCTTTTATCGTATAAACACTGAAATATCGTTTGTCATTAGAGGGAAAGTAGTTCTACCTCCAAACACATTCCTGTTACCGTACTCCGCTGACCACCTACACCTCCACAAAATGTATAAAGATGAGTTAGATGGATTATTATCATTATTACGATTATTGTTGTTACAACATATATACTCTTGGTAAAATATAAATTCCTATTTGTATTCTTTCCTTTCCTTTGTTGTCCTTCAGCATCGTTGACGGTACATCTGATAACGCAGCCAAAAGCCACTTTTATTCTGCCTCTCAAGTGGAAACAACAAAGATTTTTTTGGTTCGACGACGGGTGCAAGCCTCGTTTTTCTCTTCTTTTTTTTTAAAAAAAAACTTAACTCTCGTATATGGTCACACAATACTCCATTTTGTAGCATCGATTAATTTTGTCTCGCTTTTGATGACTTTGCATTTTCCAATTTCTTGTTTTCCCCACAAGAAAACCTGCCAGTGTACCATCCACTCAACCATCCTTTTATAACAACCGTGTTACAGCGTGTGGGTCCATATCGCACGTGCATTTGTTGTGTTAGTGGCTGCATGCCACAAAGACATATATTCTCGCTGCATAATTTAATGGCGGCTTGTACGGTTGTTGGTTGTGTTATAGTATACGATCTGACATTTTTATGGTGCCCTTGATACATGTTTAGTGTCCTTTCACGAGGCTCCATAATCTAAATTTCGAATAATACTTTGCAGTGTATCTACATTTCAGTTTATAATGGGAAACTTGCTCAATATCGACATATTTTATTAATAAGCTTCAAGAAGCGGTGAGAAAGATTGACAGGAGAAAGTCATGCCAACCACGCACATTTCTACTTAGGCTCAAGTCATTGCAAAATGCTACAGAGAACCCCTATTAGAGCAGCAGTGCTATTCAATATTGACTACGGTCGTCGTCGTAAAGAAAAATCGTGTCATAGGCATATATTGTTGCAACATTTTTTTTTACCTGATTTATCTTCATCGCTAACGTAGATGGTAGGAATCTGGAGTGGTCTTTGTGGCAACATTATGCTTCTCACGTAATCAAATTTTTTCAGTGACGATTATGCTTTGATGATTGAAATGATGAGAAAGATGATGGGAATGATGATGGTGACGACACTGTAAAACACAATTTCATCTTCTTACATTTTCCAGTAACTCGAGCATGGCCACCGTGGTTTAAGGGCCATTTCTGTTTGCTACAACAGCACGGGACGGTGCAGTATGAAAAAAGTGGTTGAACCTTGAAGATGACGATTATGTTGATGCAGACACTCACAAAAATGGCATTATTGGACGGTGTGTAGCAGATGATTACATGTCACAATGTAAGAGGGACGTTGAGTGTGAAGAATGGAGACAGTGATGGTAGAAACAAAGGGAAAAGTAAAAGCAGACAAGTGCTCTGTGGTGTGTCAGGGGACTGCTTCTGTCCCATTGGTGTAGTCATAGGTGTTGAGAATGTTGATATTGGGATGGTGATATCCTGTTTCGTTGTATAAAATGAGCATCCACACTCGTTCGTATTTATACTGTTTCCACTCAATGATCGCACACTGTATATATTCCTGCTTTTGTTCAAATCTTCGTGTCGTATTACTTATGTGTGTCGTAAACTGTGTTGTATGAAGGAAGTGTCATGATGTCACCTTAATAATGTAATAAAACAAAAAATGGAGAAGCCTACCACTTTTACGAGCAAGGATCGTGTGAACAAGGCCGATATCTAAATCGCCTGACAAATAAATTTTCTAGAATTGTTTCTGGCATATAACGACGACAAATGTCCAAACCTATCCATTCTCTCATTTTTTAAATAGTATATCAAAAATTGAAATTTAAACATTCCAATTTAAAAGAAACTTCAGTTAAAAAAATGCGTACAACGATAAGTAACATTACATGATGTGCTGCTATGTCATTTTTTTTAGAAATATATGGACTCTGTCAGTACTGAACTAATCACTAGATGAAATTCTTAAATTTACTGCTTGTTCCCCACTTTGAATATTTACATTAGATCTTGCATATAGTATTTCCTTAAAAAGAGCTTGTCATTGGTCGGACAACCTAACGGTTGTATATTTTCACATACCTCTAGAAACTTGAAATAGCCTGCTACAAAACCAATAGTAAATCTACCACTATTTTTTTATGGATTTTGGTTTCGTTTTACATCCAAAAAACTTGTTTACGTATCATATCTTAAAAACTTTAACAACTCTCTCCGTCCCTGTTGTGCATATTTACTCGAGACTTTAAATAAAGTGACAGGAGGATTGTGTGTAGTAGATATAATGTACATTGGTTGCGGTAACAGACATTTTTCTTGTTGACTGAGGAGAAACTGTGTACATACTCCTCTCTCTTTGGGTACAATGTTTCTTGTTTGCGGTTTTCTGACAGGAACGCATCACATCATCTTGATGATAATGTAGGTAACAAAAATAACCTCCCCATAAGGACTATATTGGAAACGTGTTGCAACGTTGCCGACTGTCGACTACTCGTCTCCTACCAGTTTATCGCTGTCTTTGACAACAATGACAAACTAGTGTTACATCGTTCACCCAATATTTTCACACGCTGGTTTACTCGCGTGATGCTGTTCCATTTCTCGCAGGGATTCGGAAAACAACAATGCACAGTAGAGTTGGTGGAAAAAAGACTCTCATGTGGAATACGGTTTTAATATGGTAATACATCAAGGTAGCATCATTTCTTTACTACGACGATCATCATCATGATTGTTTTTCTCTAACTCACTTCCTCTCGCCTCCTATTTTTCTCCGTCACTTTTTTTCCAACTACACATTTTTATATACATACATTCCAACAGAATGAGCAGGGTAATAACAACACATGGGTAGGATGATGTCGGTGGTGCCGGTTCTGCAAAAAAAGTGTCATTGGTTCCTCTCCTATTTTTTATCGTATAAGCTGCCAATATCATTCATCTTCCTTCTTGCTCTGTTCTTGTTTCCTCTGCTTTTCTCGTCCTATTGAACCTCGTTTTTTCCATCTTCTTCTTCTCTCCAATACATATTCATAGAAGTACGATGCATGCATGCCTACACATGCTGACACTCCTTCCTACAAAAGTGGGCTACGTACCGTTCTCTTCACAATTCCATATGATGGCAGCTTCAAGTAAGCTTATTACTGTTAATAATATTATTATTATTTCCCTAATAGTTACAAGCCTGTTAAAGTAGAGAGTAATGATAGTTGTCGTAAAGCTTTCCTATATTATGTATTTTCCTCTAGTAATAACGGCATCAATGCTTTTTTTTTCATCAGACGCGTCCGTAATAGTAACAGTAACACTATTATACGAGGCGGGGAGCATGCAAGCAGAGTTTCGCAATGCCATCCTTTTTCGCAGGTCAGAGAGAGAAAGGGATGCTTATAATAATAACAAATTTATCATGTATTTATTTCAGCATGTGTTCCTCGATTATTAGTGTATCATTACCGTTTTTAGGGGAGGGGGAAGTTTAACAAGGCGTCGTTGTTGCTTGTTGTGGAAGATAATATTAACGGTTATGAGAGCACACACAAACCCTCTCTCTCTCTCTGCTGTCGAGATCCTGCAATCTTGGAGAAATGAGAGGGTTGCGAAAATATTTAGTATAAAAGGAGGAATGATATAGATATTGTGCTGATAAATAGACGACTTCTCCTCCTGATGTTACCTTGCACACAACACGTAAAAAGCGGCTGCTTTCATATTGAATCATTTCCCGTTCATTTCACTCGACTGAGCAGTACCAGTGTGTAGAGTAATAGCACCAGCCCCGCTAACTGTTACAGGTATATATCAAGGTTGCTAAAAGGGTATAAAACGATAGGTAGTCTAGTGAGGCCACCACCATCACCACCAACAGCGACAGAAGAACACACATACACATACACACAAAAGAACCACCATCACACCCCGCGTTTCTCCAGCCTCTTATGAATATACCGTATCATGCCATTTTTATATTCTTTCATTTTTCTTTCCTCCCATACATCTTAACGCACTCATCGTTTTCTCTCTCGCTCTTTTGCTTGGAAGAAGAGACGGGAGAGAAAGAGAAAAAAAATTGACTTTATTCTTCGTCAGATTCGTGTATGTAGTAGAATAACAGTAAGAAGCTGAGAAACAGTTAGAGAACACAGCTGCATGTTGTTCCTTCAGGAGGAAAGTTGAATAGCTCAAGAAGAAAGCAAAGAGAAAAAAATAGTGTTGTACTTATAATAACACCACCAGTAACACCAGCAACGCCATTTTTTAGCAGCACAAGTGGTAAAGAGAGAAAGAGAGTGAGAGGGAGAGAAAAGTGCATTCCTCTACCGCTTCCTCTTTTTTCCCGTTCCATAACACAAACTAGTTTATATGCTTTATATTATTAGATGTTTGCAGACATTTGAGATGGAGACCCACACATAAAAATGTACTATTCTGGAGTAGAGAAATGTGTCTAGGCACGAATCTCGCCCTCTTTTCCTCCCTTTCTACACATCTTGTTGGCAGTTGGTAGTATTTTTATTGATAAGAGATTCCCATTTTCGTGCTCTGTATTGGTTCTCTCCCTCCCTTCCTTTCTCTCTCTCTCTCTCTCTCTCTGTATTTTGTGCATATTTATTTATGTATTTGTATTACTACTTTGTGACACGTCGTCGTCGTCCCCGTCCTCCTAGGTGAGTAGATACACAACAAAATGTTCGTTTAAGAAAAAGGGAAATATATCCACAGAAGGGGAGAGAGAGAGTGCTCTTTGTTGCCTATTTTTCTTCCTGATAGAAACGAGCATCCGCTTCGTGCCGTTGCCACAAGAAAAGAGAAATACTCCTGGAGTACAGGAGCAGTAGTGGTGTTAAGTAGGTAATAGTCGAGTCGGTTATGAATACATTTTTTCAGTTAGCCTTTTTTTTTGCAAAGCGCACACTTGGTACTGATGTTTCTGCATGCATGCCTTAGCACCCTTTTTCTTTTTTCTATTATCTTCCTCCTCTTCTGTCTAACCGCTTGAACAGGAAGACTGGAGTATTGTTGTTATTATGAGTGAGTGAGCTTCCATGTCCCCAATACCATGAATGAATTGGGACGTGCTATAAGGCATAGTAAAAAAGAGAAGAATTTGACTCCTCTAGGGTGATGGCGATTACCACCGCCACCGCGCACATATACCCATCTTCACATCATCCCACAGTGAAGCACCTCTTTGTACAGTTTTGAAAACAAAATTGTGCAGAAGGCAGGAGAAAAAATCGTGTAGAATTTTTGATTTCGTTATTTCAAGGAAGCTGCATTATTTTTCGCTTGAATAGAAGGGCTTACACTTTCCTGCATACGGGGGTGTATTCCAATGCAAACAGGCAAAAAAAAATGATAGTACGAGAAAATAATATAATATACCCAACATAACATCGTCTTTCTCTTTCTCTCCCAACCACTATCTCTGTATACTTTTCCTTTATCGTAACAATATTATTGTATGTGTCCCTTACTACGAGTTTATTTTTGCCTCCGTAACCGTTCCAAGCAAAAAGGGACAGGAAATTGACGGAATGAAGGATGAAAGTTAAAAAGGAAAAAATCAGGTTCCTGTTTTCTATGTTTTTCTCGCTCCTTCTTGTTTCACGGCGAAACACATTTTGGCAAAATGCTTATGTCACTACTGTTATTTCGCAGGGAACGTGTAGTCCCCAATATTTCGTTTCTGTTTGGCGATCAAGAGCTAATGCAGAATCTGGTCGCAAATGGAGAAAAAAAGAGTAAATTTTTCTGCTGTGAAAATTTGTAGTCAGTTCAACAATGTTATTACGTTTTAATATTTGTATAAATACATAGAGTTATAACCCCTGAAATAGCGCAAAACTTTGATGTTGCTAATGTACCAAGACTCCAGTATCATTTCATCTCTTCCCTCTTGTCAGTAAAATGTTATATATACCACAACGCGCCCTTTTCTTTTTTTATGTACAATCCAAACAAATAGCACAAATACAAATATAGATAAGGTACACCGAGACAGGCCCAAGCCCAACTTCCTTTGTGAATCCGGGTCTGACAAAACGGAAAGAGAATGAATAGAGATTGGGAAAAACAGAAACTAGTTCAAACTTTGCAATCTTTCTCCCCCTCCTTCTCTTCTCTCTCTCTCTCTCTCTCTCCCTTTCTCTAGTTATGTGAAACACAACACTTAACAGAATAAGGCCACGAGGATCCGATTCTTGTCAATTCAATTCGCAGTGTGTGTGCTCCTCAGAAATTGTACCATCGTTTGTTCAAGCAGCACAATCGACTGTTATAGAGAAAAAAAATGGAAATTTTATTCACCCACAGCAGCCACCTAAACCACCGCCACAAACTAAAAACCATCACCACTATGCACAAGCCTACCACTATTGTATAACTGAAAGGTACATAAATATAGATCCCTCCATAGTTTCCACAACAGTGTAAAAACAGCACTCGAAAAACACCAGAAACCGACAAGCAAATTCCACTACAAGGCGAGTTTCAGAATAAAAGGAGATGAAAAAGACACACTAACTTGCACCACTTTAAGTTTTTCTTTACATATCCCTTAAGTTTTCATTTTTCCCAGCAAACCCACACACACACACACACGCCGCACACATAAGTCTTTCTCTGTTTGTATCAAATGAAAAGTGCTTACTGAGTTTGACTTCCGTTGTTAATATAAGTGGAAGGGTGTTTTGAAAAAAAATCAAAACAATTTCGCAATTTTCTTTGCGCAACCCACAATCAGTCATCACCGTCTTGTTGCACAATGGGAACAAAAGGGAAAGCTGAACAAGTCTTTCCAGCAAAATTGATACAGGAAGAGGGAGGTAGGTAGGTAACTGTAAGTTTGTTTTGGTGACGGTTTTTTCTTCTTTTTTTTGGCAGATGACATGCCTGACATTTCACATGCTCGGTAAGAGTCCATTATGCATTTAGTGTAAGAATGCAGACTTGTTGATAAATTGTAATAAACTAGCAGACAATCGAAGAAGGCAGTGGACATAAAACTATACAATACAATCCCCAGCTCAATTTTCGCCATTATATTCTGCACACACTCACATACACGGTGGTGTGGTGTGTACACATTACTGTCGCAGCTTGGACATCGTTGGCAATCATAATCGTAATAAAATGTACAACTGAAGTAGCCATTACCTATTGTCATGTAAACAACGCGTGCACCATTTTCCTTTTTTGTATGAATTGCATGAGTTTGAATGTGTGTGTGTACTTGTTTGCTGGAGTTCTCTTACATAAATCAACTCCACTGCCGATTTCATTCAATCAAGGGAGCTATGCCGAAATTACACAATCAAGAACTTCTTTCGTTTTTTCACCAAATCAAACATGGCATTCCGTCATCCATTCACCTAGTTCAGTTCCCTTTACCATCATGGTGCACATGCGAATGTGTAAGAGACGATACGGTAGACAGTTTTTTGTCATTTGCCTGAGAGTAAAATGTACGCCTTGTCATTGTAGCTGCTGCTGCTGCTGCCGTGTGTGTGTGTAAGTGTGAGGAGGCCGATGAAGGTGTGTAACTGGCGGGTATATGTCTTTGGGGTTGAGAGCATGTGGGGTCAAATACTTCCTGAGAGACGAAAATATGTAGCAAAGTTCATTGAATGGCGAATTTTTGCCTTATTATACGGAAAATATTGGGGTGGTTGATGCTTTTCCGCGAATCCAGAGTAATACATAACCATGCATTACAGTTAAGGATCCTGCATGCATACATACATTAGACACCATCAGACGGGAATGTGTATATATGGGGTATTTAGCGCCGGAACGCCGATCACATATTGCCTTTTAGGAGGATCCGAAATAAGTTATATATGGCCGATGGAACAATCATTTTCTCCACCAAAATTGATTGCTTTGCACATACAAGGCCGTTTACTTTTGATCAAAAGGTATTTTCCGGCACTAGTATCATGAATGTCAGATACCACTGCTGCTTCTGCCGCCGCCGCCGTTATTACTATAGTTACCAATACAACTCGTACATGTGTACCACTCAAGAACTGCTGCTCCACTTCTAATTTCTTGGATAGTCCGATAATGAATGTGTGATACTCTCGCTTTTCAGACCACCAACCACGGAGGCTTGCTTTTTGCAGGCGTGGGCTTTGTTAAAGTACCTGACATTAGTTACTTACTTAACTGCACACTTTCCCCCTACTTTCCCTTCCTACCACCAACAGTCTCCTAGTGATCGTAATGCTGCTGCTGCTGCTGATAATGATACTATCACCCGTTATAAAAAAACCTTGATAGAGGCGGATATCTGTCTACGCATCTAAAGAACCAGTAAACGACAATGCTGCTGATGTGCAGCTTTGTAAAGAAATTCATTTTCATTGCGCTTTTCGATTTTGGCACGAGTACTGCTCTTTCCACTCTCTTTCATCCACCCGCAGCCAGTCGTCATCAAGGTTTTTTTTGTATTTGTGCAGTTTGTTTGCTTACCCTGGAACGTCGGACATTACTGATGAAGATATGTACAGACATATATTAAGTAGGGATGAATCCGGTGTGATGACACAGTAAAATCACACCTTTTCCTGTTATATACCTGCGTCGTCTTTCAAGTCTAGCAGAAACTATCTATAAACTGGTATAGTAGATATAACCGTGCACTCGCACACAATGTGTGATTATTTGTTGTATAATCTGTATCTTTTATGGTGCATCCTTAACAAGTATTTGAACCTATTAGAAGCGCAAATCCATCTTACCCAGATCATTCCTCTTATTCGTCCTCGTCCTTACTGGGTGCCAAAAACGCGGTTAGATATGTAATTTATAAAATATGCAGGGATGAATGGTTCCTAGTTCGAAAAGGGCTGTATTTCCATAATATAATGTAAACATATAGGTAACTGTGTACCGGGGAGGAAGGAAGTTTTCTATACTTCAGGGGAACTCATTTGTCCTACTCTTGATAAATAATTCAGATGCACTCAATTGTAGATAAGAGAACTGGGAGCCCACCGCCACTCGCCACTTCAGAGAAAATAATTATGTTTATGTGGCTTTTGTCAGTAAATATACTTTTCATACGGTAACTCCCAGTCTGTTTAGCAATGCTCTCCACTGTAGTATCCCAACGGTTAGATTATTTGTGCCTTCTTCCTTATTTTTGCGTGTTGCGCAGATTTATTGAGAAAATGTGTAGATACTGCGAAAGCAAGCAGCAGCAGCACGAGAAAAAAGAAAATCAGCGGGGCGAAAGTATTGATATGAGGTTACTATCCAAACAGGTCGATTAGAAGGGGAACATAGGAGACGAATAAAAGTTTCATGCTTTCCGTCAACAGACTTAGGTTAACACACAGGTTAAATTAATATTTTTGATATAATTGCCTATCAACGTCGCTGTTATTGTACTAATGTTGTCAAAAGATTTGTGCGTTTACGTATTTTCAGAAAGAGTGACAGAATCAATGCGTCTGCAATGCCAGATTAGTTTTAGCCAACAATAAATAAATGACGTCGTGTGAGTAAATCTTGATCTTTTTGATGTCTTTCAAAAGAAGCAAATGCTCCGGGAAGTAACAAACAGGCTCCAAAATTAGTACCATAAAACCTACAAAGCAGACGGCAGAAGAAAGGATTTTTTGTGTACTACAAAAATAAAGGTTATACATACTTATATATAGAGCAAACTTTTTTTTCTTTTTACAAGGCCTTCTCTCTGACCTATAACTGCATATTTAATAATACGGCGTCCATCATTATCAAAAACGGCCTTCCTTTTCACTTCAGTCTGCTTTCTTGATAGCATTATAATAATACAATAGTTCAAGAGTCCAATTTAATCCCTTGAAGAAAATGTTGTCATCATCATTAAGGCCGTTTCTTCGACTCGAGTACCTTCTTATTGGAGGAGCGTGCATTTTATAAAATCAAACTTTCCATTTTGATCTACATATACATGCATGTGTTGATACCTATCTATATAGAAACATTTAACTATTTCCTTTGGAAGATAATCAGGATTGTAGGATCAGTGAAGATGGCCCTCCCCTCTAATGCAGTAGGATGCCCAACCCTTAATATAAAAAAAATTGAATCTTGGGAGATTTGTACCCCGCTTCCTACGCAGCCCTAGAGATATTCTGTCGAATTCTTTCACAATCCTTTATCAAGTTCTATTTATATGACATTCATTAAATTATGTTAACACACGACTAGTTCTACAACAGGAGTAGATCTGATTGATTTCATGAAGTGGGTGTAGGTATCAATGTTTGAATTTCTATAACTGTACACATATATGTACAGTGTGTCCATATTGTATAGAGTCACTATTACATATTTGCTGACAGTGCTGTAGCACCAGCCACTAGCAACTTTCGGAAA